>QVRM01000146.1:0-43930 GCA_003439945.1 Dermanyssus gallinae | reverse complement strand
TTGAGCGAATGTGTTTGCGTATCTTGCTTTTTCGTTGGTGCGATTCGTGCCGGAACTTTTAAGGAAGGAAAAGATGCAAACGTGATGAGAACTTTGCACCCTTCGATCTACTGCCCCTTAAGTGCATACGTGTTTCCAAAAACCTTTAAGAACTGTATATGCCGTTGTTTGTTCTGTCGTTTGGATTGTATATACATGTGTAGGTGCCGCGGTTGCGTTCGGAGTTCTTCCAAGATGATCTCTTCCCCGACACTCGGGTAACGTGGAAGCCGACGATGACTTCGAAGCAGTTCACGGACCTGTGCGCGAAGACCCCAGCTCGGGTCTCCCTCAGACCGGTTCAGATGAGCCAGTGTATGTAGAGGCTGAATGCGTACACCGATGGCTAACAACACAACGATCAGCTTCTGAAGCATAGGAGCGCTGATGGGAGACAGGAGTCACATAGAAGGAACACACTGATCTAGAAGTAGATTGGGGATCGGACGGCTGGCAATAGTCCTCCTGGCTTGTTCTATCAGTCACTAGTCGCTTATCCAGCTAACTAACACAACGCGGCTGCTGATGATGATGATGGCCTACGGGGAGGCTACGGGGGATCTAAAGGCCTGTCGCGTGGGTCGAAAGGTCTATCCTCCTCGCTGGGCAGTCACCGGGCAAGAGCGCCGAGCGCTGAAGAAGCCCCCCCTTTTCTCTCTATATGTCTCTCGTCTGTCACCTCGCTGGCCGTCTGCCCTGCTGGGCCTCTATCTGCTTCTCCGCTTCACGCTTCGTACTCTTTCTTCGCTCCTTCTTCTACTACTTCCTGTTCTTCTGAACGTTCCACGGTACTAACCCAATGATAACAATTCCGCTGATGATGGCAAGTGATGATATTGCCTGATGATGCCAATTAACACACTCCTTTACACCAGCCATCTATCTTTGTGGTATTCTTCTTCCGCACATTCGGAATACTATCTTCTTCTGAACACTATCAACACTCAGTCGCGCTGTACCATCGCTGCGTGTCATTACGTGATTTCTACAGTAGCCGCTTTTGTACACGGCCATTGGTTGCTTCTTTTTCCATTTTACCTATTGCTGACGTCTGTTTCTTTTCATTTCTTCTCTTTATTTGCAACTCATCTTCGTTTGACTATGCCGCAAATAATTGAATTCGATATAGATTTTGGCGGCACATCCAGAAGACTATTGGCTTGGTTTGCTTGTTCCCCACAGTTAACATAGATGTCGCATCGAACCGCGAACGCTGCCATATAACGGCGTTTGCCACACTAAAATGTAGCGCACTTTTGAATCGATCAAATCTTGCACTTTCGTTGTTCGTAGTTTTGCTTTAAAATCACGGGTCACTTTTCTTTTATGAGAAGGGCCAGATTATTGGCCAGCTTTGGTATCATTTTGACGCGATACACGAATATATTCTTGGGTCTCTTGAGAGCATTGGGCTACCGGGCAAACTACAAAATACGTTTTATTGTGTCCTTTTCTAGTCGAGATTCGTATGTTATTTTCGGGCATGCTCTGTCGACACTTTTGATCAAATATATAATACTACATTGAGGACGAGTGCAGGTTTGAGGCTCACACGAGAGTGTATTCGCCGTAGTGGTACATAAGACCCGAGTTAATGGCGAAAGCGTTTTCGCTTTATGAGTCCTACTAAAGAGGCGTCGTGTCGTTGCGTTCTCGTCGTATTTCGTGTGATTCATGTCGGAAGCTCCGGAAGTGGTGCGACCTCCTCCTAAATTTGCGCCACCGAGCGAAAACCGTGGGCCGAATTACTTTGAAGAAAACTGCAGCAACAAGCTTCGACAGGAACTGGTAAGTAGGAAAGAACTGGCAAAGACCTTTTGGTTTTACAGTTTCTGCGCCGAATGACCCGACGTTGACCAATCTCGGTCGAGTAAAAGTTTTGCCTCGCATAAATTCTCTCCGAGGTGTTTTTAACAATATTATTCTTTGTGTTACACATGCTTCTTTTATCACTTGCGCTTGATCTCCCACATGGTTCTGCACATATTTGAATAATGGTTATGTCCATCAACGGCATTAAACATTGAGATCTTTACTAAAGGAAAATGTTAGTGACGCTTTCAGTAGCTTTTGTGCATCGATTTTCTGTCTCGTATGGCTGCTCCAATGAACCAATTCATTCTGCCACGGTTCCACGGAAGGCAAGAGTTGACATCAGTAGCAACCTTGTTCGTAATGCTTGCATATATTTTGTTCGATCAGATCTGACATCGTATTACTATCACATCTATAAAGCGCTGTGCGCAAACCAAATGTCTCAAGTCTGTGTGTGCCATTAATTCTACGTTGGCACAGCTGTCTAGACTACTAATATATATAATATATACATGTGCTTACGTTCTGTACACTTCTTATTCCAGCTATAGTTATTGTTGTTGCAGTCTAATTTGTTGCTAAATGTTCGATATTTCTCTGTGGCTTTTCAGTTAATTGCGTCAATGAAACAGCGCATGCAGTACGATGATGAAGATGAGGTTCTACCGCAAGAAACGGATGCAGGGAGTCGACGATGCTGAATGGGTATGAAAACTATTAAAGTGACAATTGTCATGACCACCCAGCATTTTGGGCATTTTTGTGCTCGCCCCGTACTGAAGTTTTTTTGCTTTTTTCTTTATAGAACCTACCAGAGAAACCAACACGCAAACTTCAGAACCGAAAGGGAGCAAGACGTTTTTGTTTGCTTCAATGTTATACTGTTTCTTTTTGTTTAATACATCGTTTTGTTTGTTCGCCTTCTGTGCTCTTTTCTTTGCAGTCCGACTAACTGTGATAATTGTGTTTCTCGCGCACGCTGCCATAGAACTGAAGGAGTCCCTAGCAGGTTCAACCTGCCCACCGTAGTAAAGAACGCAGGGATAATGCCGCCGCTGCATCCAGTCAGCTTCCATACAACGCACAGCAGAATCTCTACACACGTATATATATATATATATACTATATATATATATATATATTCATACATACGTGTGAGGGTGTGTGTACGCGCGGGTTTGATATACATTCTGGACACGGTTCGAATTTTGAACGACGTCGTCGGTGATGTTTTCGTTTTTATTAAACCGAGGCGAATTGAGGTGTTGTCAGCCTGCAGTTGGTGTGCCAAATTTGGCATTTTACCTTGGCGACATATACGTGGCCGCCGTCAGAGGCAGATGAATGACCCTTTATGAAGATGGCGATGAATGATTTTGATGTCAGTACAGTTGGACCATTGCGAGTCTTTGTCATGGACAGCCCACAACAATCGCCAACAATCGTCGGCATTGGCGCCGACAGCTCAGCCAATTGGACTTACTCAACTACGCGAATGAAGGATGAACCAACCCCTCCTTTCTCGTTCTTCACTAGCTATCTGCGACGCTGTGCCGGATTCGGCTCTACGTTGTCACCCGCTCTGCACATGCAAACACATCTCTAGACATCCAAATTCTAGCCGCCAGAGTGAAACTCCGCTCAGTGGTTACGACGCCGAAGAAAGCGTGACTAAAGATCGTTTGTGATGAACAGGTTATTGTCGAGTTATAGACAAGCTAAATATTTAAGCCACAAAACAGCGACCACCGATTTAACGAATGTGTACATATATATATAACCTAGCTAGGAATAGCCCAGTAATTCAAACAGCAGCCTGAGAGAACTGTCATATCTCTCTGGGTGGTTGATAGTGACTCTAATTCGCTTCTTAATATATTGAGGTTCTCTTTCTCACGAAGCTGGTTAAGTAGACTATGTGGACTGCTGCTAACTGCTTGAGTAAGAAGGCTTCGTTAGCGGACTTAGAGTCATGCCATTATACAATGGCTTTTTATCCAATCCTGTGAGCATGTATTACTACTCCCACGACAATGGTACACAATACAGAGCCGCTGGGCTCAAAAACCTTTGATATGGCGAACCCTGCATGGCACTCTAACTATGCTGAACTATAACAGAACTATAACTGATGTAAGAGCCACACAAGAGCGTGCATACGCGTGCGGATATATATATATATATATATATATATACATACATACATTCATATATACATACATATACACATAGCAAAATATTGTAAGCTGAAATAAAGGTAACAGCACGTCAGGTAACGACAACGAGGATAACGTCAATAAACAAAATAGCAGCGACAGTGAGGTGTCTATCGCAAGTATAACGGCACGAAGCAGCCAGATGCACAAGCTGCCTAAAACACTCTTTCGCGAGTCCTTTTCAACAACACGCCGTTTGACTATTACGAATTCGACGGCGAGAGGTTGAGCGGCGCCCAGTCGTCGTCGCAGACATCCACAGTGACGAATGGGTTAACGATGTCATCAGTCTCTAACGCGGCACCAAACGGCTGGACGAAGCGAAGAAGCGAAAGAGGGAAAGGCCACGTCACCGAGATGCATAGCGCATACGTATGAGATAAAACTATTACGGAGCGTCACCACAGCACAGCCGGACGAACTGGTGAGACGAAAGAGAGAGAGAGAGAGAGAGAGAGGAAGAAAAGCGGGAGAAGACGGGATTTTAGGTAGATTATAGATTTAGGTAGATTAAGATAGAAATTTTGCGCTTCTATTTTTATGTCAAGCAGCACAAATGGCGGATATATATATATATATATATATATATATGAGAATAATAATATACCACCCAGATGCTATTTAGTAACAGTGCAGGTGACAAGACACCTTCTATGGACGAAAACAACAGGAACAAACACCACGACACCAAAATAACAAGATTTGTAACCACAATGAGAAGAACAATGACAGAAAGCCTAACAACGACAACAAAAAGGACGACTAACATATTACAACCATTACTACTCCTACTACGACTACTAATATTACAAAACAGCCACGTCGCCATCATCAGTCAACAACAGAAACAACAACACCAACAGAAACAACAACAACAACATTACCCAACATTAGCAAGAACAATAAATAGACAACAGCGGCAGTGACTACTACGAAAAACCGTCGGAAAGGGAACGTCGTTCTTTTATTTTTACGGACAACTAAAAAAACGAGCGTAGTAATCTTGATTATACCTGCAAATGGTGCCAGGTAGGCCAGGCTTGGTCGCCAATAATAATTTCGGTTTGGCGATTTGTTTGATATTCATGGCGATTTGTTTGATATTCATGGAGTGAGTTTGCCCTTGCGCAAGGCCCTTGTTCCACCACACATGTTGAGTGAGTTAGATGGTAACAGTGTCTCCGTTACATGCTCCCCAATAAGCAACCTTGGTAACGCCTTTAGCGGGGACCCAATTAGATGGCCGGCTCTAAAATCGCTAATAACACATCTCGCCATATGCTACTCCGACTCGGTGTGTCACATGGCGAGATTGCTGCGGCAATAGAAGCGAGGCCGAACACATCGATGTGACAATTTAAATCGACGTTCATCCACAACTGGCGGTCATATATAACGGCAATAAATAGGTTCTAGCAATCGGCACTTGCGAACAAGTCTTAGTCCAAATTGTGACCTTAATTGAATGCCTATTTGCCAAGGACGACCTCGCCGATATTTAGTGGCTTTTGAGCTTGGGTGATTCAGGTGCCAAATATAGTGAAGGCTGAGTTTGTTAAAAGGCGGTATTATAACCTGTGGTTATTGTTCATATTTCGGCGGTGTGTGTTTCGTATAATCTATGCTGCAACCCTATCACCACCGTATGTGGAAGGCTGACTCTGATGTGCACATGACCAGAAACATACTTATATGTGTGGAGGTGATATTAGAGTGGTACATAGGCTCGATAAGACTCATGCGGGTCCGACTGTAATTAAATAATTATTTAAAAAGATAGCCGTCTTCGTGGAGTAGAATAATGATATTAAGTCGTTTGTATTTTTCGACAACAGATATACAAATTCGATTTGCCAAACTTCATACATACACATTGGTACAAAGGCTCGTCACCGTTCTTTCTGGGAACTCAGCAGGAACGCAAGCGAGCGGCACTATTTCTTTCATTTAGCATAGAAGGCGCTCAGAGCTCTAACACACATACCAGTATAAACTGGCGAACAAATAAATGTATGTTATTCAGTTTACAAATGAACATTTAGGTAGAGAGAAACTGTTCGAACATCTAAGTACATCTAAACAAAACAGGCAGCCAAATTTTTTTGCGAACAAAAGGGAACGGGCAAGGTGTTATGATCAAGACGTGGCACCTGCCAGTGGTGTCTAGTGAATCGACATTCACAGACATTGACAATGAATAGAATCAACACGATTGATAATAGTGGTCGTAACTACATGACTTTTGAGGATTCACAACCAGCTTGCTACTGTACACGAATTACAAACCGGTGCGTACCTTTGTCTCCTACAACCGTTTTCTACATCTCAGAGAAAGACGTTTACATACGGATTTTAGTCGGCCTTGCGCTCATAGTACTGTTTGGCGTTTGGCTTGAACAAAATTTTTTTAGCCGTAAGGACTATTTGAGAAACGCAAAGTATAGGAGGCAATGCGAGGGGTGTGGATATTTATGGAGAGAGAGAACACGCGTTTTAATTGTACATGAGAGCGCTAAGCATCAGTGGCCGCTGAAGTGTCTACAGGTTTTTGTCTAGATGAGCTCTAAGTAAAAACGGCATTATTCAATGGTTGCTTAAGTCATCTCCGAAAAATAGCGACGGCTGAGCGGCCACGTAAATTACGTCAAACAATTGCGTATCGAGTCCTGCTTTAATTTCCCCCCAAAGTAGCAAACCCTCTCGGTGCTAAAAAAGCAGGCGCTAATTTTTCTACAACAGTTTGCTATATTGCATGTCCGAGGTATAAGGATAAGGTCATTTCTATCCAGGCGTCGAACAGTATTGTCTCGCACTCACAGAAGCTGCGATATTAGTTGTTCCGTCAAGCCGTGTTGACACGCAGTGGTGGAGGGAACGGACAGCGGGAAATACCCCTGGTAAAATCTGATCGGGTGATGGTTGGGTGCAGAAAACACCATTATTTTTATGAAGAAGAAAATATGCTTTTGATCAAGATTGTTACTGTTTTGAAAACAGAATTACTCTAGAAGTGTGACGACTCCTAATGTGGACACTTTTAAAAGACAATTTCCCTTAATTTCAGCGTGTATGCGGTAATTAGCTGTAGCATAGGCTCTGAAACGGCAAGACGCAGCGATATCAAGGCGTCTCAGATGAAAACGAAATGAACTAAACAAAGCGTAGTTGACCTGACACTGTTTGATATGACGCTTGTACAAGCTGACCCATTTGTCCGGTTTCTGGCTCTTCGGCCCTTCATGTTCATCTATCTATCTGGTTTTTATCTTATCACTTTGCCGTCTCCTCAGTTAGTGAACTCAATTCAAATGTGATCGTCTCCATGTAGCAGACGGGTACTTTGGAAACTATAGGATACTTCGATGACTTTGTAAATTCATGACATTGAAGTATATATATACATGACATGTATATATAGCTGTACATGACTATATTATTATAGAGCTTCCCAATATTTACGTCTGTAATTGTGTACCACTGTATAATTTTATTCACTTTATTTAGCACAATTATTTACGTCGTTCCTTCAGATGTTATTATGCTTAATACTGCAATAGACCTTGTCATTATTGGTCGCTTATGTTGGATTCAATTGTCTACGTTTTTTACACACTTCTTATTCTTAAATATCAGTACATGTTCCATGCGTTGTTTGCTTTTGATCTGCCTTTCTATTGTCTGGCAATAGAATTCTTAAATTATATATATATATATATACTTTTATAAATATCGAAAATAAATATAATGGCTATGACACTGAGAACCGAGAGACAATGTGAAAAGATGTTCCTCTTAACCGAGATGATACGGAGCGCTGCATGATGAAGAGGTGCGGACTTCATTTTAACACGTAGATGGTTATCATCGTCTCCATGATCATTTTCAAGCCGCAAAGCTACGGTACGGCCTAGCATAGCATCGATTTGTATTGGAATCGTCGTGAGTGCTGCCTTTATAGATGTTTATGGTTCGCTCTGATGCTTTCTGACGGCTTTCGTGGCTGCGTCACGAAAGGCTTTATGTTGCGACTCGCGATCGTAAGGCTAGTCGAACAATAAATACGGCCACACATGCATATAGACATGCACATACATACACATATATATATATATATATATATATACATATATATATATATATATATATATATATATATACATACATATATACGCGCATACGGAGACAGACAGATTCTTGTATACATACATCACCCACTCACATACATCTGCATGTGCGCCAATACAGTAAGCAGTGCTAAAAGTTTGCAAATATGCGCCAGTCGATACACAGAATTAGCAAAATATGGCTTGACTTTGTTGGGGGCACCAACACACGCACGTGTCTCTCCGCCTCCCACGTGGCCCAAATAACAGACGACAAAATAACCGAGGGGAAGACATCGAGACCGAATGGGGAGAGACCCCCCGACAGAACCATAGGCAAACGTACAGGCGAACATAAGGTGTGACGGATAGAGATGAGAGACCACATGAGTATCGAAGATCATCTACGCCAGTCGTCGTAGTAGTTCTAGTAGTACACCATGACGTTGAACTGAGCTGGCAGCAATCGACACAAACGAACATTATTGATTCTACACACGATTGCTCAGACTCTGAAATTGCCTATAAATATATATATATATATATATATATATATATATATATATATATATATATATATATATATATATATATTGGTGACGACGAAAGAATCTAGGTATGTTGCACCTGCTGCAGAAGCTTTTTTTGAGTGAATCGATAGGATATCGAAAGAGAGGGTACCGTGTTCCAGTGCAGAATGAAATCTAGTCGGCAGTATTAAGTATGGTAACAGATATACTAGCTTAATATTACTCTTATGATTATTATTTATTGTGAGAGTGCTATTAATGATCGATAACTGCAGTCATTGTACGAACACATGTGTAACACAAAAAAACATCGCTACATGAACACTGATCACAACAGCAACGCATGAGCAACATAAACAACACCAACAGCAGCAGCAGCAGATACAGAAGCCGCCGCTAGAATAGCATCCAGAACACAAATGACAAAACAAACAACAACAGCAGCAGCAGAAACAACAACATCAATATTATTATAACGCAGCAACTATCTGTAACATTGACTACATGAATAATAAAACAACGGCATCTATATGGTAAAAAAAACAATTCACTGTTTTGATTTCGTACTGTAGGCTCTTCCCTGGAATCTGTTGATCTGATGATTTCTCGATGCGACACGCTGACTGAGCGTGCCCAACTTGCATAAAGTTTCTTCATTCTCTAACAACTACGCCTACAGCTGCCGTAGCTGACGTATAAGGCTGTCTCTTATGGGACGGACGCTGTTACGATACCTAGCTACGACGATTTGTGCCTAACTGCCTGTCTGCTCTATATTGTGACTGAGAAGAGAATAAAGAGTTAGCGCTAACTCATAGCAATTCGGAGCCGTATATTTATACCGTGGCGAGTGGTCTGCTACGCATGGCCTGTCAAAAACGTACTTTGCTACGTTGGTCTTATATCTCAGTTGATGTAGTACCGTTAAATGATTCATTTCTATTTAAGCGACCTACTACTACTATGAAACGTTGAGCAGACAGCAGCCGAAGAAGGTAGAGGCATGTCGGCAAATCACTTTGTTGAGTTGAATTGGAATTGTCTCTAGGTAAAAAGAAACTAATCTCAGAGAAAGTCGGCACGTTATGCTTGGCAACTTGCTCACTGAACGCGTAGAACGCGTTCATATTGAAGGAAAGACCACACGATGGAGCTTTTTGCTACTACTACTATTATCACTTTCGCATCGTAGTCTTGCTATTTGGGGTTGACCTACACGGTTGTGGGCAAAACGGGAGCGCTATATATATATGCATTTAACATCTAGTTTGACATACTTCAAACGGAATTGACATAAAAGTTTGCGAATAATACTTCACAGGGCATGTATAAAATTACGATACGCGTAATCTGCTGGCCAAGGGGATGTTAGGTTTACGGATTCTACGTAAAAAATAGCTATATATAATAGGATAATTTTGAACGGTAGATACTTGTTTCTTAGACCTGAGAGATCTACACTAATCACAAGAAGTCGCCAGTAATTTACGTACATTCACAAAACCAATACAGAAAAAACTTGAAAAGCACAGACAACGGTATGTTTTATTAGTTATATTATTCCTATATTTAATTTAACTGATACTAAACTTCCTCAAGCGTGCATTGAGGTCCACGATGTGATATAGGTGTCGGTACAATTTATATTTAAAACTGCCTTTGTTACTACCTTTATGAGTATTCCACAGTAGGTCGGTTGTATGTAAACACTTGCAAAGTGTGTTTTAGTGCGGAGGTTTTTAATCCTCATTGGTAATTGTTGGGCGAGAAGAAAACCCGCTGTATAGTTTTAGTCGCTTGTCTGCGTAACGAAAGAAGTCTTGACCTTTAAATGTCCTGGTGTCAACCACATCGAAGTTAAATCTGTTTGTTTTCGGGTAAGCATAATTCGGCGTTTGATGGCCATATGATGGGCTGACTTCTGCTCTAGTCATTTTATTTATAAAAGTACTGTGTTCGATGTTCTGGAGGACGTTGTTCTTGCAAACTCTGCTCTTCCTTGTTTTTTTTACCGGGAGGGCCCAAATACCATATCTCCTTGGCAGACTTTTCTGTCATCGAGAGATGAGATCTATGGCATTCTTCTCCTTTAGAAGAAATTCTTCAAAAAGTTTTTCTCCATTAGAAGATGATTGCTATTTTTTTCCAATGCTGCTTATCCGCCATCTGGAGGACGCGTTGATCACATCGCTGTAACAAATTGCGAACAGTTTCATGTGCGTTAACGTATGATGCAGCAACTAATATTGGCTCTGTCTTTGATGCGTTATGTAACCAACTCTATTACGAACACGATTCGTGTTTCACCGCAGTTGTCGACGAGGATTCAGTTGGCAGCTCACATACATTTGTATTGTCCCTTAGTCTTAGACGTCTTACGCGCAACGTCAACAAGCCCCATACATAGAACCCCGAAATGGGCTCACACAAATGGAAAGCAACTTTTTTTTTTTTTTTTTCGTAAGGCCCGTGTACGGTTTCATGTCATGGCTGATTTTTTAACCACGTCGGCATTTACCTTGTCTAAATTGGAAACCATGCAAACCAGTTTAAGGGTGGCCGGTCTGGGTCTCGAACCCAGGCCTCCCGAATGCAAGGCAGAGGCTTTGCCACTAAGCCATCTTGCTCGATGCAAGTTACCTACTGCAATACTCTTCAGAGGTACAGATAAACCCGGCGCGTGGCGCAGGACTCTTTTTAGTTCAGGTTTATTAACAGGAAACAACATCAGGTTCATTAAATGAAGAACAGTTCTTATCAACTTTAAAAGCTAAGTGTTGTATCCTGTGGCAAAAGAAAATCTAGCTCTATTCTCACACTGATATTTTTGCATTATGCATATCCAGAAACAATCCGCCAAGGCTGAAACGAGCTAAACATCGTCAAATGGCAAATAACACTACCACCACAGAAAGGCTCAAGCCATGAACGCAGCTTTATGGACTTCGAGTTTGCGAATTCTCGAGGCTCGATTCTGCCGTGGTACATTCGAATCGGTGCTTCGTATGTATGTATATATTGCTCTCCCTGTAATGTATATATAATTATATATATATATATATATAAATATTTATATATATATATATATATATATATATATATATATATATATATATATATATATATCTATATATATATATATATATATATATATATATGTAAATATAATTTTTTCTCCTTGACCGGCTTTTCAGTATGCTCACACAGTTCACGGATAGTTACCCGAAGCTGCCATTTCGTTTCACGTTCTGGCGCTGGTATTCCACTGAAGGGAATATCAGATTATCTTCCAAACCAGGAAGCGTGCTTGCTTCTGTGCAGAATCCGTCACTGCTTCGACCAGTGTTATTGCCTATTCGCAGAATATTTCCTTGAGGAGTCCACTCGTTTCAAACTGTTTTTCAAGTAGGTCACGACATGGGGAGCTGCAGACACTCGCTCACCTGCCAGCGCAATGCTTTTATCTGTTCAGGCAGTCCTGCCAGATTGAGCATGATGCTACGCATATCAGTATTACCGACAACACAACCACCATTGACAGCCGTACCAGTCAGCTGGTCGCTGTTGCTCATACAACTGTCGTTGACGTTGTCCTTGTTGTTCCAATTAACTTTCGTTCGAATCGATTTCTGGTCCTGCACCTCCGCCATTACCAGAGAGAGAGAGAGAGAGACGGGGAAACAAGAGCTGTCTAAAATGGCTTTACGGCAGTTTAATGGCGTTGTGCCCCGCTGGTGGTGGTGCTGCTGCTGCTGCTCGATGAAGCGACCGGTTTACCGGACACACCAGTTGCCAGTGGCGTGGTTGCTTTTTTGGTGCTTTGACCAGCCCCGAGCACAGTAGTATTCTTAGAGGTGTTTAGCTTAGGGCGAGCGAGCGGGCAGAAATATTTGCTGCGGAACTGTGGGTACAATTCCAGACGTCCGAGGAATCTTCCGCCTGTTTAAGCGATGATCTGTTCTCTTTAACAGCTGCTTCCGCCACGTGTATCTGCTTGGATCTGCGGAGCGAAAAGTGTGGGCTGTAGATTGCGGCTGGACAACGCGGAAGCGGCTTCGTAAGTCGTGAGTTTTTGTGCTGGGGTTTTAGCAATGACAACTCGATGTGCCTCAAAGGGCCACTGGTGTGGGGCTGAATCTGCATGGGATCTTGAAATGGCAGTCTCAGCTGAAAGCTCTAGTACCTAAGTGCTATTATATCATTGCGTCGTTTAGACTTATACATTTGGTGCTTCAGATGAAAGTCTCTTTCTTCTCATAAAACATTGCTATTGCCTATATTATATTATGCTCTTCTCGTTTGATGGGGGCAATGTTCAGCAGAAGCTGCGGATATTCTGTAGCTGATTTGCTTTCCGCGTGCGAGGGATCCGCTTTGGGTTGACGTATTGTGTGCGGCGTGTTGCATTACTTGTGTTCAAAATTATCAGGAGTAGTGTCAAAAACATTTATTCTCACTCATTGCAATGGTCAGCCGTTCCAGCCGTCGCATACGCACACGTGTGACACATTTCGTTTTTAACGAACCTAGTAGACATTCTACTGTCTGCCGTCTATTTGGGGCTCCCTTTCTTGAAAAATTGGATCACTCACGTATGTTGCGAGCGTAGTTATGCAACGCAGTGACCAATATGCAGTTAAACAAATATGAAAACGTAAATATGTAAAAATATATGAATTGGTGCAAATGTGTACCCTTGTTAAAAATGTGTAGACTGAAACACTCCTTTTACCTATTATTTTTACAAAAACACTACGCATTTTAAAAACAAGGTTTCGTCAGCAAGCCAAATTGTATATATATATATATATATATATATATATATATATATATATCTAAATGCCATGTCTTTTCAGGTGCAAGTGCCAATAAATTAATTAATTTTAATTTTCCAATAAACTGGTGCAATTGCATTAAATTCAATTGGTGCAAATGTAAACTTGTTAAAATGTGTACACTGAAACACTCATTTTACTTTTTTTTGAAAACGTACATAGTTTTATCTCATTTTGTGGTTACAGTTCCTTTTACCTATTATTTTCACAAAAACATTACGCATTTTAAAAACAAGGTTTCGTCAGCAAGCCAATGTTTATATATATATATATATATATATATATATATATATATATATATATATAAGATTTGGCTTGCTGACAAAACCATCCTGAAAAGACATGGCATTTATATATATATATATATATATATATATATACATGCCATGTCTTTTCAGGTGCAAGTGCATTTTCGGAGGGGGTTCTGAGTAGCGCGAAGGGAATACCGACTATTAAATAAATTAATTTTACTTTTCCAACAAACCGTCCAAGACATTAGTAAAGAATTGTGGGGAATAAAAACTGTTTCTACGGGATCTCCGGAAGCCCTGCGGCTAACGGAAGAGACACTTCCACAGCCGCACCGTTGCCGCGCTATACCTCGATCGATACGCTGCAACATTCGCTAGCGCGGGGGTCCTGAATTGCAACGATGACTTACCGGCTCCGTTCCTTAATAAATCTTTCACTGCCGGAATGTGGGCCGAGTGAAGAGCGTGAAAGATAACGTCGTTGGTGGCAAAGTGACGTGAGTGGCGCCCAGCGCTATAGCGACACGACAAGGCGTGTTCACCTGTGGCGCTTACTGGTGCTTTGCACACGTTGCATGGGTGAGGTGCGCAAACTACCTCCCCCAGCCGCAAGCCGGAAACGATGCGAAGTGTGTTGTTGTCCAGCATCGTTCCCATCTGCGGCGAGGGGAGGGCTTGAAGCCACTTGCCACTTACGTGTTCAAAGCATGCTTTTAAACGGGCCCTCCCTGAGCTGTCGGGAACCTGATTTTCTAGGTCGCGCTGGAGCCGAGATGCCACGATCCGATCCAGAGATCCTTATGTTAGGTAGCTAAAGACGGTTCGCAGTAGCGCTCCGGATAAGCCTTTGGACTAACGTGACGGGACCGCATTCTTATACAATGAAATGTATCGCGGCATACTTGCGGGCGCTACCGAAAAGCAAATAGCCTGTTTGGGACGCCACAGCCATTGATTCATTAGCACCTACAATGGTCGGTGGCTGGGAGGTCTCGGCAGGCATGCTGGTAATCTAGCCGAGGCAAGAAAGCCTGCGAAATACGCCTCAATAGGTTACCCACAGATGTTCTACTCAAACGATACTCCGCCGCCATCGTTAAACTGAGCTCGTAACAGCTGCCTAAATATTGGTGGACATTACAGTTTTCTTGTCTTCCGGCTGGTCGGATAAGCGGTACGCACAGACAATGTCAGGATTGCGGAAGTCGCTTTTATGGCAGAATTTATGGCAGAGCCCATAAAGTAAATAGCGAGTTCAGATGTCAATTGGGTTATAGTGGTCTCTACCAGTTATACGTGACCATTGCTCCGAAGAAGCTTCCGTGATCTGATTGAACTTTATTTATGCAATTGTCTTTGAACTGAAAAAAAGCAGGTGCTTCCGGAGAACTAAATTTAGTAAGACATTTTTGACAAGCGGTTGAGTAGAAGCCATGAGGCAAACTAGCCCGCTTTTGTGTCCCGTGGCAACCCAGCAGTACGTTTGAAAGTGCGGGCTTTAATTTTACCTTTTTAGCTGTGATGTGCTGAGACACTCTTATATGCCGTGGATGCTTGTCGAAGCAAATTCAGATCATATAGTGCTTTTAGCGTGCGTAGAAAGCATTTTTTGGACTTTTAAAATGATCTAAATGGAAATCAGAACTTTTCTCACTCTTTTGGCAATATGTTTTCCGAAGGCTGTGCCCTTCATCGAAAAGTTGACCCTAAGCTAGCAGACAGTGTTAACGAGCTTGACTGCACCATAAATAAGTCTCCATCGATCGAAACCGGCAAGCGGTCCTCCGAGTCTATTTTTAATGGCTTTAGTATTCTCGGCATTAATGAAAACCGTTGTTATCACAATATCCCTTCTCCCTCTTGACTTATGCCCTTTCTCGGTTTCTAAAACAAGTCTACCGAAAGATTCATGGTTGCAGCAAAAGGCGCTCCAGTCGTGGTCTTGAAGTAGTGCCACACAGTTCCAAATCTTGAAGGGGTGCGGACGGAAACGTGTTTTAGTGGATGAGAGTTCTAGACTAGATGCTGATTGTTGCCAGTTCTGCATGCGCATAATGCATTTCCCGAAAACTCTCAGAAAAGCATTACGCGACGTGTCAAAAGCAGATTTCAGATCAACAAGCAAAGCATATCGAAATTTTCCTCGTAATTTATGACGTTCTAGGCTTTTATTCACTTAAGATAATAATTCCGTGTAGGCTGTTAAAGCCAGCTTCCCTTTTTGGAACTCATGCTGCTTTTATGTGATTACGTTGCGGTGATGGATGAGTGGCAAAATGAGTGTTGTGAACACCGATGCCAATATCTTATAAATGCACTCGATCGAAATCAGTCGGATCACCTTTTCCTTTTGGGATGATCTTAAGTACGAATTCCCGCCTGCTCCAAAACATGCCCTTATCTAGGCATCTGTTGAAGATCGCGTGGAGAGTAGGTCAAATTTGAAGAACGTCTATGTGGTGTTCATTTCGGCCAAGATTTGGATCGAAAGTTTTCTTTTTTCGCGTAACTACTAGCTTCAATAAATGTCGCTATAACTGATGCGTGGTTCTAGAGAAACTACTCGAGCCTTCTAATTTCTCACCAGCTTTTACTAGAATTAGAATTTCCCAGTGAAGTGTGCAACTGCAAAGCACCTGCGCTGTCTAAGCGGCGAGATAGGGTCGTACCTGTGCTTCCATTATTAACCGTTGTTCCTTTTTTTAAAAATAGAATTCCTCTTCCTTTGTTGATGCAAGAGATTGATATTTTTGCGCAATTTTAATCGATTTGACCTCCGATCGATTTGACCGATGCGGATAGCAAACTAAGCAAATATCGGTAATAAACACTAGATAACCGCTGAAGCCTAATCAATTGAGAATCCCACTCCAACGGCAACTTCATGCTGATCTTCTTTGAGACCCCTCGTCTGCTGAAAGTTGTAACTAGCATACACAACAAAACATCAATATAGAAACGCGTTTGTTTAGACCTGTAATCTTCAGTTCCTCACACCTGTTAAATACATCATGTTTTTAAAATTAAGTCGCAGATATGTCAATTGTCGACGTCCCGAGACGAGCTTGTGAGCCGTTGGGTATTCGTTCAAGCGAAACTACAAAGATGTGGGTTTTCGAGTCACTATATATCCAGATACCATAGTGACATAGAACATCGTACGACATAGGTAGCAGTTGAGATTTGCAGCATTTATGATTGTCTGGATTATGGAAGGTTATGAAGACGCAGGACAAAGTTTCTCTACAAGGCCCTCGATCGAGTCTGCGGTACGGCTTCTACTGTTACTATTGTATATTGCCACGATTATAAATTGTTGTGTGTCTATAGCTAGAGTATCATCTTCTGCGACGACCAGGCTAACATTTTTAAAATGCTAGCCCAACAATACAGAAATGCCACCCGTTGGTCTGCCCGCTTCGTGGGCAGTGCTTGGACAATGATAGCATTAAAATCCCGGAATTTCAACCTTGTTCGTAGTAATTGTTTTGGTCAAAACTACTCCACTCAGTCCGTGAAAACTGTCGTTAAATGCATCCGTCATCGAGCTTACGCCTTTGATGCTCCACTGTGTGATGTAAAGCGTCCACCTATTGCTGGTAAGACGCGGAGGTTGAAATGCCCCGTAGTGCTGCAATGCGGCTTCTACATACTCGATTATAGTTTCCCGAACTAGAGCTGAGCCCCCCTCTCCCATGAAGCTTCTTCTGCATCACACTGTTCGTGTTCACTGCGTTGAACTTTTGGGGCTTGGAATTGCTGATAGGGTTTTGGGGCTTCCAGATGTTCTAGCTCAACTTCTCTATAAGTTGGGCCCTCGGTGGAGCCCTGGTTATTTTTGGCAGTTCTGCAACCGAACTGGTTTTAGATAAAGATTGATAGCTTATAAGTTTAAAGTCTAACTTCTTAGGTGGCGAAAAGTGTGTGAAATGATAGCTGCCCTAAATGTAGCACAACGTTTGCTCAATGCAGCATAAAGCGCTGCCAGTCTCATATGAGCTGGCAGCGAAGATCGTGATGGGCAACTCCGCCAAACTGCTTTTCTCGTCTGTTTAAGGGTTTTATGAACATATAGCATTCTCATTTCAGTTTTGCTAGAAACAAAATCTCTGAACATTAACACTTGAAATATTATTATTATTATTTTTTTTTTTTTTATTTAATATGTCTTAGAGCAATACAGTTGTGAGGTGTGAATGTGTATCCTCATTATTTTATAGTTTCTTTCTTGCTGTCGTCAGCCCATCGCACCTAATATCGACGCAGCGTTTCCTCTGCAAACTGCCAATGAAAGCAGCTGCCTCTGAAAGTCGCCTTCGCGTGCATCTCCGGTGTTTGCTTGTATTCGATCACTTAAGTCTTTGATAAATGTCCTTGTTCTTCTGCTGACTGGGCCCATTGTCTCCATTGCAATCGGCACGAAATTGTATCTAGACTCTAACTCTGTGTATTTACGCCACTTTTCTTTCTCTGCGTGTTCGGCCACCCATCCCGCCTCGGTAGCGCTGTGGCACACATAAGACGGTGCGGCTGTGCAGGAGACTGTCGCATCCCAAACAAGGCATTTGCTTTTTCCATGGCGGAATAGTGACACCGTCGGGCCTTTTATCGTCATGAAGTCCTAGTCTGGGTTCCAGCATGCTAGGTATTCCCGCCCTCCGGAGAGCTCTGCATTTATTTCTGTGTGCCTGGGAGCCCGACCTTGGCTCTTGATGCAGCTCAACGGGTGGAGGCCATTCTTCTCTACTGGTTTTCCACAGGCCTTGCAATTGTGTGGTTCGCATATCGACCCGCCGATTCTGAGAGCCGACACCATGCGGAATGAGACGTTGTCCAGCATAGTGCCGAGCTGTGGCGACGGGAGAGCCCTAAGGAATCCACCGCTGAAGGTGTCTCGTGCGGCCAAGAAGACTGCCTTCTCCGTAGAAGACTCAAGGCTTTCGGTGATCTCACGGGCTATAACTTTACATCTGTAGTTATCAAGCACTCTCTGCGTTACATGTTTCTCCCAAGGACCTGGATCCAACTTCAGCTTGACAAGCGACTCTGCCTCCTGCTTAGCTATGTGCAGCCGGTGGTGAGCACTCGGGTCGACTAGCGCCTCTGCCAGCGGGCTGAATTCAGCACAGACGCTGCGTAACATATGGGTGCCAATTCTACTGCTGATCGAACACCCAGTCCACCTTCTCTTATGGGGAGGCTTGCTCTTCGCCACGTATCGTCCGTGAAATCGATGGTAAGGACTTCACTCAGTATGCCTCTCGTAGAGTCGTCATACGCTTGCAGGGCGTCGGGACATTGGCTTGTCGGTGAGGTGCGCAATGTGTAGTTGAATTTCGGGGAACCTAAACTATATCTCCAAAGACATAGTGCAGCTTGTCAGTGCATGGCCAACAAACGAGGCCGTGTCTGCAGCAACGCCCGGCGTTTTTCTGTTAAGGTCTTGTAAATACTTTGTGGACTAAGTGGAGCCCCAAGAACTTCTAACTCGGCCGGGTTAACTTGCTTACAGCCTGGTAGAACGGCAGCAATGGTTTTGCGTGCTTCGTCTTGTTCCTGGGTGTCCCCCCAACCGTTATAACTCCGCACTTGGAAAGATTGAGGATTGTCCCTCCTTCATTTGCAAACTCTATTACCTTAAGTATGTCAGCGGCCACCACTTCTGCCGGTCCTCCTAATGTACCATCGTCCAGGTACCAGATGTTCAATGGGCTTCTCATTCGTGCCACTAGACTGGAGATTCCCAGACTGAACAAGGCGGGGATTATTACATAATTATTATAATTACTATTATTATTGGGACCCTTCGTGACAGCAATCCTTCAGTGCTACTCAGGGACATCAAGGATCCTACAATGTTCGAATGGAACGGGCTGCAGCTACATGCGGGCGTTTGCTACAGGGTTTCGAACACAAAGAGAGGCAGCAGGTGATCTCTAAATTTAACAGCAAGCTCCCGGGCATTCTTGTAAAGGACCGGGGTAAACTTGGACTGCTTGGTACGGTGGTGTTCCCCGACATAAATGGCCCGATACCGACCGAGAAGGGAGAACAACTCTCCCGGCTTTACCAGATGCTGGGCCATTAAAAAAAAACACTAAGCCTATTTTGTGCTCCAGCACGCAACGGAAGTGCAAATAGTCGTAGTAGTTGCTACTTAAAAGCCACACAAAAGTGAGTGCATACATATAAAGATTAGACTCTGTTTTGTTTCATCAAACGTATCAGGGTTCACCTGGGCTGAGTTATCCACCATCAGCAGCATTCGCCGTTTGAACACGCTCGTGCTCTGTAAGAGCCTACAGCAGTGCGATGACCGTCTTACCTTGTGTTCTTAACCTCTGCATGACACCGCGCAGATACTGTATAAAGGCCAAGCGGGTGCTAACCTGACTCGTTTTTTAACTGCCCGCAGACGGAAACTCAGAGACTTCACGCATTACAGCGGAGGGATAAGCGTAAACAACATAACTCTTGACAGAAATTAGAAATTATTGGTGGTATCATATACATTAAGGAGTGTATGTATAGTGTTAACTTGACTGGTCCAAGGCTTTTTTTTTTTTTTATGGAGGAGGGTTAAATACTTTTACGTACTATTGCTACGAGTAGAAAATGAGAAGATCCCACTTTCCATTCGAGCAGTGTGGGACTCGACCCCAGCGGATGGGTGTTAGCCCGCTGAGACCCATACCCACTAAACGCACCTCCCCCCTTAAGCTTCACTCTCTGATGACCCAGATCTCCATAGAACAGTACTATGGGCCATCAGGAGAAGTGGCGAGTGCCACTCGGATCATTTGGCCGGGGTCACTCACGGGTTTCCCCAACGTTCGACGTGTCTTGTACTAACACCCGCGAAGCCGCATCATTCGGACTAACGTGATTTTCTGGTGCAGTAGACGGAAATCTTGCTCTCCTGAGCTTTCCCAGGGTTCCTTTCTTTTTCATTACCTCCGTAGCCATAGCTGCTCCTAGCTTCCACCCAGAAGTCGTACCGCATATGTAGTCTACGAACTCCTTAAGGGTTCCTCTGGGGGGATCTGGAATATTTGTTCCTCTTCCGTCTCCCTCATTGGTCCATTTGTTCCTTAGTTTGGCAATTGCTGTGGCTCTAGCCTGTTCCAGTGCCTGGCACTTTAGAAGAGTGTGGGTCGAGTCATCCTCCGTTCCCTCTTGGCAATAAACGCAGCTCGATGAGGGAGCTTTTCCGATTCGAAAGAGGTATGTCTGAAAGTCCCCATGTCCCGTGAGGATCTGCGTGAGATAATGGTTTAGTTCTCCCCCCGGTCGCTCAATCCATTGTTTGATGTTTGGGATGAGGGATCGAAGGGTGTGCCCCGGTGCTCCTGAAGGAATGGAGTCCCATTTGGCTTGCCATGCTTCCATTGACTTCTCTCTCTCTACTTCCTTACTGCTGCTCGAACTGTTTTCCCAGAGTTTTCGCCTTTCCTCCACCTTTAGATCCCAGGGAAGAGCTCCGGCCAGCACGAGAGCAGAGTTTGTGCTAACGGTGCGATACGCCTGGATAATTCTGAGAGCCGCCACTCTCTGAGTGCTTCCAAGGATCCCTCTCGCTTTCTTTGTTTTCAAAGAAGCTTTGAGCCAGACTGGAGACCCGAATAGCGCTATAGATTCGGCCACTGACATCAGCAATCTACGTCTGCATTCTCTTGGTCCGTGAATGTTTGGTAGAATTCTTGCAATTGCATTAGCCGCCTTAGCCGCCTTTGCCGAGGTTATCTTCAGGTGGCCGAGGCCCGTCAGGCTCTTGTCCAAGCGAATCCCCAAGTACCGCGCCTCCTTGACCTGCTTTATTTGCTGTCCTGCCAGGTATAGTCTGATGGGACTCACCTTCTTCCGTCCCGTTAGCAGTATAGCCTCGCTTTTCTCCGGAGCGATTGCTAAGCCGGCTTCGTCCATCCATCTCCTCGTTGACTCTAGTGTTTTATTAGCATTAAGTTCCAATTCTTCTGCAGTCTTTGCCTGAACTGTGATAGCCAGATCATCCGCGTACGCGATCATCTCTACTCCTTGTGGAAGGTTATCCTGGCAGAGTACGCCATCGTACGCTAGGTTCCAGAGCAGAGGACCCAGGATCGAGCCCTGTGGAACTCCTGCTGCCATTGATAATTCCACTTCACCGTTGAAAACAGTTCGGTCCTCCAGGTATCCTGAGATGACCTTGACAAGATAATGTGGGACTTTTTTCCCCACTAGCGTGTCCAGTATTGTCCTCCACGGGAGGCTATTAAAGGCGTTCCTGACATCTAGAAGTATTGCCAGAAACAGTTTTCTGGTGCAAATCGTTGAACTATGTAAAAGGTCAGCCTTGTCCGTAACTCGATGGACAGCAGTGAGAACTGACCGCTTTTTCCTGAATCCATATTGGGAGTCCGAAAGAAGTCCGTTTTCCTCTACAAAGGTTCTGAGCCTTTCTTCAATGATTGCCTCGTACCCTTTCGCCAGGGTATTCAGTAGGCAGATAGGCCTAAATCCTCCGTTGTCTTTGGGGATAAGGACAACCTCAGCTTGTTTCCAGTTTGCAGGTATTGTTCCCTTTCTGGTTGCTGCAGTGAACACCTGTGCAACCAGATCTGGATACTCCTTAAATAGTACTTTGACTGCCAGGGACGGGATGCCGTCTGGTCCTGGGGCCTTTCCCGGCTTAAGTCTCGCCGCAGCCTTGAGTACCTCTGCTACCGTTATCGCTGGGGGCTCGTCCCCTTCTCCTGTGGGTTGCCTCTGGCGTGTTATATTGCTCCCTGTCAAAGCGAGCGTGTTTTGGGAAGAGTTTGTTTAAAGCCTGGCTGATTTGCTCCTTTGTGAGCACAGCCCTGGGCTTTCGTGCGTTACTCCCTTTTATTATCTTGTAGGGCTTCCCCCAAGGATCGCCATCGATTTCCTTGAGAAGGTTGCGCCATCTATTTGTCTTGCTATCAATAATTGCTTGCTTCATTGTGGCTCTACATTTTCGATAGTTAACCAAAGCTTGAGCTTCATTCTCTAAGGTCTTGTGTGGCTTTTTTAGTTTACGCCTTGCTCTGTTGCAGTCAGACCTCTTTTGCGCAATGGTCGTGTTCCACCAGTAGTTTGGCTGTAAGTTCGCCCGCTTTGGATGTATGGGCTTTGTAGCTCGAGCACATGCCGTTATTAGAAGCTCTTGCAGCTCCTCTGGGGTTTGGGGTAGTCCAACGTCGGCAATTGTATTACTGATTTCTGCTCTAAAGGATTTCTCATCGGATATCCTGTAGCGAGCTTTAATGCTTGCGGGTGGCCTGGGTGTCCGCGCCTTTACTTTGAACTCTATGCAGTAGTGATCGCTGAGGTTTTCTTCTTCAGTGAGGACTTTCCAACTCGTTATTTTACAAGCCAGCGTGTCATCGCAAAGCGTTAAGTCAATATGAGAGTATTGGCCTGCCCTGTGAAAAGTAGGTTCCTTGCCTTTGTTTTGTACGTATATGTCATGACTAGCTGCCCAATCGAGTAAGGTTCTTCCTCTTGTATCCGTTTTCTTTGATCCCCATGTTTCACTGGCTGCATTAAAGTCGCCCGTGAGTAGGGTTCCCAATCCTTTACTGGTGTCGCGTACTGAGTCTCCGAGTTCAGTAAGAAACCTTTCAAATTCCTCCTGTGAGCAGTTCGGGCTGATGTAGCATGAGTACAGTCTCCACTTGTTGGCTACGTCCACCCACACGTATCCTGCTCCTTTTCCGTGTTTGGTTATTGGTAGTGAGCCGGTGTTAATGATAGCAGCGCTAAGCGTTAGATCATTGTACCAACCTGCTCTTGTGCTTGCTCTACTTTTATTTGGTTCACTGATAGAAACGAGGCTTGCGTTTGCGTCTAGCTGCTATTTCCTCTAGCATGTCATGCGCTAGTCTGCTCCTATTACAGTTAACTTGAATTACATTGGTCTCCATTGTTATTGGTTGGCAAGGGTTTGTCCGTCCGTGTCTTGAAACCGAGCGGCTCCTCGAGCACCCTGTTCCGTCCATCCCTCTAAGTTTGTCCTGCTCCGGCGAGCGTCCTTCCTTGAAGCTTTTTTCTGCTCCGCAGTCAGTTGCTCTCCTTTTTCTGCTTGTGGGGAGATTTGCTGGTCGGTCTCTGTCTCCTGAGCGGCCGACTCAGTTTTGCCACCTCTATTAGCTTGTGCTGCCTGCTTGGCCGCATGTATTGCTTGTTTCCGTTCCGTCAGAATTCGGAGATAGCTGGGGCATGCAGTAGATCTGGCGCGGTGACCTACATTTCCACAAACGTAACACTTGGGAGCTTCGGCCTCGCAGTTTCGGGCGACGTGTCCGGCGTCGCCGCACCTGTAGCATATCTGGCTTTCGGCTTTATTGTTCCTGCATTCCCTGGTTGTGTGCCCTATGTCGTGGCAGTTATGGCAAGTTGGCAGGGTAATCCATTCCTCAGGCCTGCTATTGAAGCCTCCTAACTTGAAGGTTTTTCCTCGCCAGGAGCTTGCGCGCATCCTGCTTTGGCAACGTTACTAGACATTGCCAGCTGCCCTTCTTGTTAGGTCGCGGAGCCTCTGTGCGCATATGAGTCGATTCGTGAAGATTCAGGGTCTTCCGGATCTCTGTCCTAATGGCCTCCGCGCTTATGAAAGGGTTAACATCGCGCAGGACAACCGTCATAGTAGGGCCAGTGACCACTCTGGTATCAACCTCACCCCCGGTACCTTGGCGTAGTACAGCAGCAAAGGTGGCGGAGCTGCCAGCCCTTTCCTCCGCTATCTTGAGGATAAGGTCTCCAGTACGAGTGGTTCTAACGGGGCCAATTCGCACACCATTTTCAGGCTTTCCGACAAGCGGACGGATCTTGTCAAGCATCTCACTTGCCGAGGTTCCTTCTTTCGCCCGGATTCTCACTGACATCATTTCAGTCTGCGCGTTCCGTGGGCCGGTAGTACCTACGTCTGGCTTGGGCCTTCGCTGTCCCTCGTTTGTGATGTCTGCCGAGCAACCTACCTGCCTGCAGCAGGCCTCAGTTGCTCTTCGGAGCGATGTCCCAATCAACTCCTGGGATATATAGAGAAACACTGGTTCCAAGTTTGTCTTGTCGTGGCTCCTCTCAAGGGTCTTGCAGAGTATCTGCAGAAACCCTTGTGGAGAGACCTCTGGTCCTGTTACTCCGATCACCAGAGTGCGCGTTTTTCTACTAGGAGACGACGGTTTGTCCTCGCCAGATTCCAGGTCGGTGCCAACTAGCTCCAGTTGTTCGTTGTTTGTTAGAACGGCCACACTTCCCGCCCGAAGGGTGGACGCCGACTCAGCAAGCGGGAACTGGGTGGCGAGTTTTTTGAGGACAGCCCGGTCCTTTTCTGACTCTCTTGTAATGAGCATTGCCCGCACGTCTCGCGACGCTACAATGCTGTTATTCGAAAAGCGGGCGGCTTTGAATGTGGCTTCCGGCCAGTCTTGTCGAATAAGTTGGGTAGCGTCCTCAAGCGACGGCAACGCTGCCAGTTGTTCCTCGATGAGCTTAGCCGTTTGTAGATCTAGCTGCTCTTTATCTAGCTTTTTCTGGCACGTATTGCATATAAGATTTTTGGGCGTTAGAAACCTTTCTAAGTGAGCCGATTGCTGTACTTTTAGGTCCTCAACCTGTTTGGCCAGACCCTCTGCCTTTGCCTTCCAATTGTCAGCCAGCATCGTGATTCTTTGCACTTGTGCCGTCTGTTCGGCGCTGGCTTCCTTTAGTTGCCTAATAGAACTCACGTGCTCTGCTTCACTAGCTTTCTGTTTTAATTCAAGCTCCCATGTGCATTTGTCGAGGCGAGTGATCGCAGCCTTGATGTCCGTTTGAGTAGTGGCATGTTTTTCTTTAAGCGCCGTAAGCTGCTTGACCACCTTCAATAGCTCACTCAAACCCCCTGCACTATCCTGCAGGCCCTCTTCGGCGCGCGTTTTCTTTGCCGCTTTGGCCTTTTGGCTGGCCACGGTTTCGACCTGTCACACCTTGCGTAGCATCGTTTGGCGAAATCGCCATTGCCGCCGCTCTCTTTCGTTGAGTCTGCGGCGTTGCAGCAGACATTCTCTCCTTGTCCTCCGAGTCGTTGTTTGAGCCCGTGTCTTTCTCCGTCTCCGGTTCCGCTACTCTCTTCTCCAGCTCGTTTGAGTCTATTGTGAGAACAGCCGGGCCGGGGGACTGAGGCACACGGTCCGGACCCTCAAAAGGATCCATTCCTTCTTTTTTTTTTGCGGTTTACGTATTTATATCTGCGCTGCTGTACTATGTGATGCTATACATATATACACATATATATATATATATATATTTATATATACACACTGCGGTGTACTAGACAGTACAATGTGGTACGGTCCTTATATAGTTCAATGTTATACTGCGCTAACTTATTTCAGTTGAGAAGTAGTTATTTCGTTCGAATTTGGATGGGCAGCGGGCCGCTCGAAGCCTCCCACCCGCTACTCGAGTAGTTTCGTTTTCGCTTCGTCTTGCAGAAGAAGAGTAACATTTAAGCTTCACAGCGGCCTAGCTCCACGTCGCTATGTCGCACGTCCACGCACAAAACACCAAAATGACCACTGAGTTTCACGGATCACTACAGTATCTCACTCTATGGATTAGTCTTGGTGCACTCACACGAGAAGCATGTTCTTTCGGAGCTTCGTAGTCCTAAGTCCGGATTCCTTGGCGCCAAACCTTTCACTTCGGCCTTTCACCTCAGAAATGCCACTAATGTTCACAATATCGATGTTCAACCATTCACTGCAAGTCAGTGCACCTACCTGCTATCACAAAGTTCACTAAATCAGGCTAGTACTAGGATCCTAAGATCTTTTCCACAGACCTACAAAAAACACGTCCGCACTGTCCGATTTCGAAACCGGAAGCGACTGGTCCAAGGCTAGTTCCTTGGAGGCACCCAGATATTGTCTTGGTAATACCCAAATATATAATGGATTTAGAGTCCTAAAATTCATTCTCTGGGAAACTGTCCGTTATAGGTTCTGAATTTATCACCTAAATCCCACCGGGCCAGAATATTCATAAGGTAATTACTGTAGGTTACCCTCTCAAATGGTAAGTTAACGTCAAAATACACAGAGTCTGAGCAGTAATATTTGTCAATCTCCGATGCCCTCTTAAGCTGAGTCTCTAGTAATTATAGCACAGGGCTAAGGACCGGTCTCAACGCATACTGCGCGTCCGAGATTAGTTTTTGCACAATGGCATTTTTTTGCATTGCCTTGCTTATAACACCCTCGATTAGTTTGCAGGGGCTACCATCAGGGATATTTGTCGCTTGCTGTTAGGACAGGCTTTCTTTCCCTTCCAGTGTACTGGACACACGACAGCGCTGCGAAATAATTCTGGAACGTTTCCATCTTCCAGCAATCTTCGAAATGGTAGTGAGAGGGGCCTACACCAAATTTCTTAACGACAAAAGAGTCTGCACAGTCTGGCGTATCATTGGATTGCAGCTTCCTAAAATGGGGCATCGAGTTTGTGGGACTGACGTCGATGTCGCTGACTTCGTGCATGAGTGGATCCAGAGGTAGATGGGGCGGCTTCCTTCTCTATGTATTTTGCATATCAGTTGGTATGCAGCTTAAAGCGTCATTGCCGATCTTTTTGTCGAAGAACTACATACTCCCTGAAATTGCATTATCTTCTATTTGTTTCATTAAGTTCACTATATATAAAAAGTTTCTCTCTGCTGGCAGCTAGGTATAAGAAAGCCTATTCGGTAGTCACACAATTGCGAAGGTACCCAATCGACTTTTTGTGCATAGACTGTGCGACACCCACCGAAGAAAATGTGTCAGTTAGTGCATTTAAGGTAAACTTGCATTGAGTAATAGTTGGGCCGAGCGTTACTGGAAGTATCCAGTTTTGAGGTCGCATTCGAGAGACAACGGAACTTGAAGATGGGAGACGGCACTAAGCTCTGCCACAGAGTCGCACCACTGAAGCGAGTCACTAACAAACTGGACAAGACCATGTTCGACACCAGTAACTTTTGGAATACAACATTGAATTTATTCAATAATTGCACAT
The DNA here is from genome assembly GCA_003439945.1 of Dermanyssus gallinae. NCBI lineage: Eukaryota > Metazoa > Arthropoda > Arachnida > Mesostigmata > Dermanyssidae > Dermanyssus > Dermanyssus gallinae. The sequence continues at coordinate 16,107 of QVRM01000146.1, read as the reverse complement.
TTGCACACTGAGGCAGTGCCCGCCTAAAAAAATAGTTTAAAATCGCCTCCCGGTGAGTTCGCCTGCTCCTCCTCCGCGACGGACCCAGCTCTTGTGGTCCCGGTGCGCCCGGAAGACCCGTAGGGTACCCTGCATGGCCAGGACGGTTAGGTCGATCAGGTTTTTCTTCGATAACCCGAGAGTCAGGAGATCCTTCACCGACTCGGGCTCCCATACACCGGTCATCGACACGGTGATGGACCCGAATCGGTGGGGAAGCGAGCTGGGAAGTTGATCCCTGACCCCGGGTATATCGTATTTCCTGATCTTATCCCGTCTGGCCAATGCAAGGTCTCTTGAGGGGCCGCAGACCTCGGCGTCCAAGACCCAGACCCTCGTAGGTGTTGTTATGACGAGGTCTGGTCTCCGAGCCGGTGCGGCGGGTCTTCGGAAGGTGCGCTCTCGTTCCACCTGCATTCCTTTAGCACGGAGTAGGCGGGTGACTCGCTCACATATGTCATCGTGGCGCTTGATTATAGGGCGATGGGTGTGATCGCACACTTGAGCGATGTGGGCCAGCGTCTCGACAGCGTTGCACCCATGACGACAAAATTTGTCGTACCCGGGGCGACCCCTTGCGAGTCTGGCACGCGTTGGTAGTGCGTTGATCCTTAACTTAATCAGGTTTATGTACTCCCTACCGGATAGGTAAGGAGTACCCTTGACCCAGTCATTTGTAAAAGGGGTTAGGTGTGTGTGTTTCAGGTGAGCCCCATCGACTGTGTTATGTAGTGTACGAGACCAGTACTCGGTCTCGTGTGCGGCGTCCTCAATGGTCGTGTCATCGAACATACAGAGAGCGCTGGTTTTCGCCAGCTCCTTTCTGTGATAATCGGTCGACAGCAGCCACTGAGTGCCTATGTGGGATGATCTGTTCAGGGCAGTGAGGCGGGAGAGGCGAAGTCTGGGAATTAGTGTACGGAGACAGGGGATGTCCAGACCGCCGTGTGAGATGTGCGCGTATAGGAAGGCGTTTGGCACGCTGTTTTCGAGTTTGAGCCACTGCAATTTCACCGTTCGCCTGATCTCACAGTCTAGTTCTAGGAGGAATTTTTGAGACGGTCGGGGACCAGCGACCAGTTTATAGAGAATTTTCGGGATAAGGAATTGTTTCAGTATTGTTAAGCGTTGCTGGGGTTTAAGGGGAGCTGATGTTAGTCTGCCGAGTAGTTCTAGGAGAGTGACCTTGGCCGTGTCGACTCTGCCATTACTGTCGAACTCGATGCCAAGGTATCTCCATCGAGCGCATATACCCTTGGCTGGCAATTGCCTCCCTCCAACGGAGAATTCGGGGGTTGACTGATAAAGGCTCTTCTTCACCCGGCTATCATAAAGATGCGAGATCGTAAAGCTCTTATCAGTGTTGATTTCAAGGCCTCTTTCTTAAGTAAGGGGAAAGCTAAATCTAGGAGTTGTTGGAGGGTGTTCTTGGTGGAGGCGAGGAGGATGAGGTCGTCCGCAAAGGCTAGGCCCATAAGGCGGTTTCCTTCTTTTAGTCGATATCCTAAATTGTCTAAGTTTAATAAAATGCTTTCCGTTGTTTTGATGTATTGGCTTCGTGGCCTTGTTAGTGTGTCCCCGACTGTATTAAACAGGCAGGTCCCCAGCCACAACTGCTGTTATATTGGACTCCTGAACTGCAGTCAGATTCTCGGTTAGAAGTCGAAGCATCATGCATTCAAGCAATTCACTTAGAAGTCTTGGTTGGCAAGCAGCAAATGACCACGAACCTAATCACTCAATCGCCAAATGTGATACTGCAAGCTGCCGACTCCGACGATTGCAACAGGGTAAAAACTCGTAGATGAAGTATGCATGAAATAAGTGTACACTACGCAACAAATTGGCAAAATATTTATGTCCGTTTTTAGGTTTCGACAACAAGCAACATACACTTTTATCGTACCTAGAAGACACTAAAGTGAATTACATTTTTTAGTTTGACAATGCTTCGTAACAAGTATTATGAAAGTATACAGGCTAAAACAATTGCTCTTCCCTTGATATAGTGCCGACAAAAGTAACGGTTGCTTAAATGTACTTTTTTTTAAAAAAAGGGTAACATTTTTCAAGGCAGTGAGGTTAGTATTAGAAAATTAACCACGGATATAGTATATCTCATTGCATGGCGAGAGAAGGAGCCCTTCTTGATACCTCCGTCGGATTGGTTGATCTCGGCCTCAACGGGGTTTGATGCTGCATTGGGCAGTCAGTCACCTATTTCTTCTAGTGATTTCAGAGTCGTCAGACGATGCGTACGCACACGATTGCTTCATTCAATCTGCATAATCGGCTTAGCTTGCAAAGTTAGAAAGTTCGATCCCGATAACTCGGTGACTCGGTTACCCCGTCTGGCTTTCTCTGAGGGCACTGCACTCTGCTGGACTATCGTCCGGGTATAATCCGTTTTCTTGATTCGGCACTTCATCGTCACTGCGGCCGCAGTCTTTGCCGACGCTGTATGAAAGCGGATCTCGGCGTCGCTCGCTGCATCGCTCTGTACCGGCCGACGTCGAACGATAACTTCGATACACTACGAAGACCTAGGAGAACCTTAGGAGATTCTCTTCTCCCGTCAGTCAATGCCCATTACTGCCGCTGCTGCTGCAACAGTTGTTGAAACTGTCGTTGTTGTTGTTGTCGTCGTCGTCGTTGTTGTTCGAAAGTAGATTCTGTTTGTGGTGGTGATGGTGGTGGTGGCGGCGGCGGTTGGTTCCCTCTCTTCGGTGTAAGCTGTTGCGCGGCCTAAGGAGATCGGCCTATGTGGCTGGTGATCGCTGTAGTAGTAATAGTAGTAGTAGTTAGTAGTAGTAGTAGTAGTAGTAGTGAGTCAATCTGGTTGATCGACGAGTGTATTGATGCCGTTCCTGCAGTTCTCGCAAGCAGTGCCCGACCCGTGCGTAGTTCGACTGACCCGTTCGAACATCATCGTGACGATCATGGCCGGTCAGACCAACAGCCAAACCGACTCTCATCATTGTTCGGAATCCGCGACGCGCGAAACGCCTTCCGTGCAGGAGAAACCTGCAACGCTGAGGACGATGACGACGACGACAATTCTAACTACGGGAGGACTGCCGACTCCGATCAACAGCAGAACGGAGACAAATAGGAGGATGAGCAGAAGAACGAGGAAAAGAAAGGTCCAGCCACGCATGCACGAGACCCAAGCTAGAAGGTCCGCGCTGGCGCTGGCTCACTGACTTTTGTCTGACTGCGCTTCGATGCAAACGCGGACGCCAGGCAAACGATGATTCGAGATTGGAGTCGTGTGCTTCTGCGAGTTAGTTTGTCTGTACGGATGTGTGTGTATGTGTGAGTATGTATACACGCATATGCTCTGTGTTTGCTGTGCGTCGACAAAGCCCCCCCCCCCTCTTCCTCCTAGGTCCCGCCTCTACCGTTTAGCACTGAGCGAATGTTTGGCTAGAATAGGATGGCTCCGCGAGCGGCTAATCCTTTCGCGTTGGCTGAAAACACCGATCGCTCGCTCGCTCGCTCGCCGTACACAATGCATGCCAGCCAACAGCAAACGAAGCTTACGAGCATTAGACACCACTACCGCAGCTGTTAGTGCTGCTGCTGCCGTTGTTGATGCCGTCTCCGGATTAGTTTGCGCCAAACAGATATGCGTTCGCTTCGGTCTCCGGCTGGCTCGGGCACAAGCTTTAGGCAAGCGCAAAACGACTTTCGCAAAGCAGACTGACGGGCTGCGTCAGTCTCGTCGTGCAGATCGGGCTCATCTCCCCCTCGGAGCGGTCTGAGCCTACTGCCCACCTACACCGCCGCCGCCTACGACGACGCGTTCAACGCGTACAGATCGCGCGGACAGGCGGAACACACAACGAGACGGAAAACCACCTCTGCATTTCCGCCGCATTGCCTGCCTGCTAAAGCTTCTCAGTAATGAAACACGCGTCGGAACTTTCTCACCGTCGTCGTTTTGTCATGGGCACAGCGTGACTGCTACAGAGTACCGGCATACAGATCCTCGATGTCTGTGCTAAATGCGGTCTCTAAGAGTTCATGACGAAACATACGCCTCTCAGTAATTAACGCTGCTTGATGCTTAACATTGTTCTCTGCTGTAACAATTATCGAGACAACGTTGCTTGACTCATTAACCCATTGCCATTGGGCTATCGCAGAGAAACCATTCACGTACTTAGCCAGAAAGGTCATTGGTATGAAAACTGCATAGTACTTATTTTTTTTTTTTTATAAACTTTTTTTTTTAATATTTCCGTAAGGCAATTGCCCGTGTACGGTTTATTCATGTCATGTCTAATTTTAATCCACTCCGGCATTTACCTTGTCTAAATTGGAAACCATGCAAACCAATTTAAGAGTGGCCGGTCTGGGTCTCGAACCCAGTCCTCCCGAATGCAAGGCAAAGGCTTTGCCACTAAGCCATCTTGCTCGGTCTCCATCTTAATCATAAAACAAAATTGGCTTCGATTATAATCAACTAATAATATTAGATTAAACAATACAAACTGGCCAACCTTCTTCAACCGACAAATTCTGGCTTTACAATGTGCCTTAGAGATCATTGGAAATAAACACAAAATTGCAAGACCTCAAAAGCAGGTTAATCAGACTGTGCTCTAAAGCAGTGCTCTCAAGATGAATATGCTAGGATTGATGTTTATCATAGCAGCATTTTTCGTACACGTATCCTAGTTCTCTGTCACCTAAATGAATGTTTGGCTCGTGCCGAGGATATCTTTTTCCACACTACAACCGGTGTTCGTTCGCACTCAGTATTAGTCTTTGAGAGAGCTAGTTATGTTTGCTATCATGTCGTGTCTTATCCCTAGACAATCTGGTGAATATTTAAATGTTGCTACTAAATTCTAAGACGGCCAGTATATTTCCTGTGCACAACTAGACGTCTACTCAAAACCTAGGAACAAAAATTTAGAATACTTGATCGTGTCACAATGAGATTGCTCGAGAGTACAATTTCTACGGCAATGCATGATCGTGCAAGAAAAAAATCCTCTTGGCAAGACAAGTCGTTTGCGTACGAATCGGGAGAACTCTTGTTTAAAATATGCGTGAGAGACATAAATATGTATATTAATTTCGATGCTATCTACTTCATCGTCAAACTAGCCTTCTAGTGGTAGCTTGGTCTTCATCTACCGGGGTGTCCCCGGTTCGATCCCTACTGCTGATCGAATTTTCTTTGAGCAATGCTCTTTAAGACTAGATGATAACTCTATACCAATGAGGGTCAGCGATTATGCTGCCACTGTACTGTAGGGGAAACGCTAGATATCTCGACATGTTTGGCGCCCGGTGCATTGAAGATATGCATCACGGCGATTCCGCTTTGTTCCGTGACGATTCCCGTGCGTTGAAGATACGCCTCACGGCGATTCCGATTTGAAACGGTTCCGCTTAATTTGTGCTCTTCATTTTCATTTTTATATCATTAGATTAGGGAGGAAATAATTAGTTGTATACAGCGCATATTTCGACTCCAGGCAAGTGTAAAGCTCTCCAGCGTAAGCTAAACTTCCTCAGGTTGTCCCCAGGGAATACTTATAATCGCAGTAATAATTAATACATCGACCCGGTAAGGATACATAAACTACTGCTAACAAAAATGAAAGGCCTTTAATTAATTGAAAAAGTGCAAACGCTTGTGCAGGCGTTCTTTCTTCTTAAACAAATACAGTTCTAGTCTTTGTTCTAAAACGCACTTAATGAATTCTAATTTAGTCCGCTAAAAATATACAGCCACCCATTTTGCCACATTACACGCATTTGTTGTAACCGATCCTGTAAAGACTACAGTGATATGTACTTATAGAGTGACAGCGAAGAATTCCATCGATTTTTAAACTGCTGAAACGTGTGCCTGGGCCGGCGCCTTAAGAGTAACAAAATGCCCAAATCAAGGCTTATAAGGACGTCGCAAAATTTTCCGTCGATTGGGGCGTTGTCCCCAAGTAGTGAACAACGTCGTCAATTGGGGCGAAAATTTCTGCGTAAAAGAGTTTTGGGCATCTAAACGCCATTTTGGAACGAAGCAAGCGTGCAATTCGGAAGAACGCGTCGAACTCGCGCTCTCGGCAAGGGTAATTGTGGCGGCGGCCGGTGTGCAAACCTTTTTTTTTGGTTTTTTAACGCTCTGACAACCACAATTTAGACGCTCGTAAATAAGCTAAGTTGCTTGTGGCACGATATCGTCTAAATGCATCTATCGTCATTGCGTTCTCGTACTGGAATTATATAGGCTTTGTCCAGCAGAGGTATGTAGCAGCAAGGCAATGACAACCACGTCCAACAAATTCAACCAGCACGGCCAGAGCTCGAACTAGCGATGTTTTGCTAGCCGTGGTTGCCATGGCAACGCCCCGTTTCGAACGGTGCGTTAGCCACCGCCACTACAAACCTACGTGCAAAATGCGCAAAACCTTCTTAGGAAGACACCTTGGCTCACGAGAAAAAAACACTGTGCCACTAAATGGCACCGAGTGCTCTTTTCAAATAAAAAAAAGTTCAACTTTGATGCACCGGGTGGGTTTAACTGTACCTTCCACGATGTGCGCAAGGAAGAACGACTTTTGTCAACACGGCACTCCGTGCCGCTGTCGGGTATCATACAAAATTGTCGATTGTGTTTTTAGACGGTTGTGCTAATTCGACGCGCTATAGGGATCCACTAGAGGAGCAATCGGCGTATTTTGAGCTGATGGGAGACCCCGACTTCGTTTTTAACACGATAACGCCCCGATTCACACCTCTCTCAGTCTCACCTGATCCTAATATCATCGAGAATGTATGGGGCTGGCTTGCCTGAAAGGTAAACAATTTTTGAAACAGGTAGCAATTGTGAAGGCTTGGGGCGAGTTCTCGTAGGACGTCATCCAAAACTTGTTCAGGCAATATACCAAACCGCATTTTTGAGGTTATCCGACTTAACGAGAAGTTCGCTGAATATTAAGTCTAGTTGCCGGTTGCACTCGATGTGTCTGTCTTTGTTTCCGTCGAGCCGTGAAATGAGTCCAAACGTCATTATTCCGCTCAGTTCACTTGCTAAGACATGCAACTTGCAAGTAGCTGTAATATTTTTTTGCGGTGTAACTCTGCCAATGTGGAGATCTTGTATTTCAAAGTAATCTAAGACTCTAAATAGCGATGGACGTCTCCTTTCTTACACTATAAGCATGTACCACTGTAGTCTTTACACGAGTGGTTACAATAAATGCGTGTAAGGTGGCAAAATTAGGTGGCTGTATCTTTATTTCGCAAACTATATATATATATACATATATATATATATATATATATATATATACATATATATATATATATATAATATATATATATATATACACATATATATATATATATATATATATATATATATATATATCTATATATATATATAATATTATATATTTATATATAGCGTTCACGGAACTGCTTTTTGCATTGTTAGTGGCCCCCATAAATGCAAATGTGCAACGGTGGGACTCGAACCCGCGCACCTATGTGTCTCCTCCGGTTGAGAGGCGTAGAGAAATCCACCACGCATGTATGTATATATCTATAATATATATATATATATATATATATATATATATATATATATATATATATATATATATGCCGTGCTTGTATCATACCAAACCAAACATATTTTAACACTCATTCATGTAATGGCCGCGTTTTTTGCCGATATTATTATATGCATCATGCACGCAGAAGTCTGGGTTCGGACGACAAAAAAAGATGGCCCAGTTGATACTGCATCGATATAACCCGATTAAGTTGGGGTGAAATGTTGTACTCGTGCACTTCAGTAAAACTGGATGTAACATGTTTTTTTGAAGAGTTGCCTGATATTTGCATTTTTAATATTTGTGAATACCTACTGGAACTAAATAAGTAACGTTAAATATCGTTTGCACAGTTTTTTATTAGAACGAAACCATAAATTAAACAATAGAATGAGCCATTGAAAAGTCACTGCAGATGTATTGAAGCTTCACCTTCGGTCTTTAACGTATTGACCTATAATCTATACTGATTTATATCGACATTTAAGATGGGTTGAAATAAAAAGTACAAAACGTCGTAACAACCAAACCGGTTAAAACGGAATATGATGCTTTGGAATAACGTAGTGAGACATCTAGAAACGCCGATGAAGTGTTCGGTGTAGTTATGCGGGCATACGCGGGCACCTGCGTCCGATGGAGGAGAGAAACCGGCAGTTACGCGTTTCATCAAATCGACGCGGCAGTGCGTGTGAGAACATCATGGCTTCCCATTGCAAAATGTGGCGATTGAAGTGGTGCAGCGATATGTTATCAGATTTCTCAATGCGGAATGTGTTTAACTAGCCGATATTTATTGCTTATAATCAACAAGTCAGTGAGAAAGCGAAATTTTTCGTGAGTTTTCGTGAAGGCTGCTTAACTAAAACGACGAACTAAACGACACAATGGAGGACTACTTTTAAATAAAGACTTTAATGTATAAAGAACAGCGTGGTATATAACACGTTGTTTTGTACATTTTCATTTACATTCCCTCATACATGTGGACTAAGAAAGGTTTTGCATTTTCTTACGCAGTGCAGTATGAGTTAATTTTCAGGGCTCTGGCGGATCGTGCCGTCCTTGTCGAGTAGAAGGTTCGAGTCAAGTCTCCTACGGACAATGGTGCGAGAACACGGCAAACAAAGTCAGAGGCACAGGTCCTGTACGAAAAAAAATGTGCTACGTACCGGTATTTTGCATAAATATAACGAGGATTAGATTGTTTTAACGAGCTTAGACCGGCCTTAGGGACGAAGAACCCAATCCTTGAGGTTGTGTATGAACGGTAAGAGAAGGCGATACAGTGACGAGCTACTGGTATACAACAAGATGTCTACCAAGGTTTTCACTGCGCTCACCAGGCGAACTCCAAAGCGCCTTACAGGCGATGGCTCCTTTGGGAGGACCTTACGTTAAAGTACATGGAGCAGTGGAATAGGGCCAAGACTTGTGCCTTAAGCGCACTCTGGGCCTGCATATCTGGGCGGCACGAAACCGCTTCGCTTACCTCCTGGCTAATTCACTGGGGATTTGAGGTGGCGCTGTTCCGAGAGCATCTCAATATTGTGAGAGCAGAATTTTGCCGAAATCGACAGGGACCTTTATAGGACCGGTGCGATGTGCTAACAGAAGTTGAAAGCTTCGATGTTCTCGAGGAAGCATCTTACGGTGTCAGCAGTCGCAAATATTCCAGATATCTGGTTTAAACAGCAAGGCGATCCACACTTGGTTGCCACGAGGCGTGTTGACCTCTCACTACTAGAGGTTGATAGCCTCGAGGTGGGCTGTGATGTGGATACTTGTTGTGAACTGCTAGAGAGACATAAGTGCGGTCTTCAACCTGACTGCACCATGAGAAGTGCAGTCAGGTTGAAGAGAACGGGCACAGGAGATCACGACAGTGGTTTTCTCAGGCTTGCTATCTCGCCCACCGTGGGGTTCTCGAGCTTTTGCGCCAAGCGAGGGTAAAGGCACTACCACAGCTGCTAGCCAGACGCAGGCTTGACTACATCAACAGTAGGAAAGCTTACGTAAAGCTATCCCTTGACCACAAGCGTGAATACGCTAGGCGGGGGAAATCCGACTGCTCGAAAGAGCAGAACGCAAGCCCTCAGCCTACGTTGTTCGGCCGTAGGGGGGGCGAACCACCTGCTCAGCAACGAACAGGTAGCAAGTCACCTGACCGGTCTTCTATATAACCGCGAGACGGTACGCCTGGCTCCCATAATTAAGTACCCGCTCACGTTGGAGCAGGATACAATGAATTTGCCCTTTGAGGTAGAAGAAGTAAGTCAGGTTCTGCACTCTCTTTCGAGAGGAAAGAGTGCGGGGCCAGACCAGGTGTACTATGAGCAGTGGGTGCAGTCTGAGCCACTCCTGGCAAACCATCTTTGTGATTTTTTTCAACGAGATCATGAAGAGGGGACAAATGCCAGGAGCCTGGAATATCGCCGCTTTGTGTGCCTAACGCCAGGCTGTGCACCGGTTGTTGAGATAATTCGATTGAGGTTGAAGACGCCGCGTACAGTACCATTCAAGAGCTTTATCTCGGACTGGGAAAATAAAGTTGAACAAGTCCGACGAGAGGTCGGAGACCTGGATATTTTCAGGGCCTCTCACCTCTGGTCTGGCCTTGCATGTGACAATCGCCACGTCTATACCAGATACATAGTTCATGGCTATCATCACCTGGTTTGTTCGAATACGAGCTTCCACGAGGAGTACACCGAGTGCGTCTGTCGACTGTGCTCTAAGGTGTGTACGAAGTTTCATGCGTCTGCCTGCCTGGCTCTTGCGAAGAAATCACTGCACTGCTTCTCTCGAATAACATGCCGCGAGCAGCTGACTGTATAATTGTATAATCTGTATAAGTGTTTATGTTATATGCATACTCAATATGAGTGAAATAAATATGATGATGATATGGCTTTCATTACAAGCTGCGTCCAGGGGCGAGCTCCTAAAAACCAAAGATAAATACACGAGAATAGATTGAAGAACAAGGCGGTAAACCGCAAACGTGACCTAAAACAGCATCAATGAAAGCAATTCGCGTGCTTCCATAAAATCCAACTGTGATATGTTGCCGTAGATCCAACATACTTATAATACGTTCTAAATAGGCAACGTTTTTTTTTTAATACAGCTATTAATATCATTATGAAGTAGCTGTGATTTAACAAATACCAAGTCTCCTTAAAAAGTATTCATCATTAGTCACCTTTCCTATTCAGTCTCAACAGTAAGAATGCAAAAAATAAATGGACGGCAATTGAATGCATGGAAAAATCTAGACAATTATCTAACAAATCTAATTATAATTTAATCAGTAATAATTCAATAAAAAAATCTTAAATTCGAAATGTGAGTTAATAAACGTACTGTGCCTGTTATGTAGATGGTTTTTCTAACGTCATGTGGTGGGAACCTTGCATTGAAACAGCTCCAACGAAAGAAGCTGTTTCAATGCAAGGTTTCCATAAAAAATCGATAATAAAGACGGTGCACCTCTAACGCCATTTAAGCTACGATGTTTTTTTTTCAGTTCAAATTTTCACTTGTTTTATCTCATATCACAATAGCATATACCTCGTATCTATTGTGGACACTCACATTCTACTAAGATGTGAAAGAACACGAGGTCATATCAGCAACCACGTTACACCTGCTATGGAAACTCAAAAATTATTCGCAAAAAGTGTGTTACCCTCAAAAGAAGTTAGATTTGACTGAAATGTCAACGCGCTCTCGGAGAATCGGATTGCGGACTCCGGTTGTTCTAAGAATATTTTTAACCCCATCAGGCGTAAGATCATTATGGACGGCTAAGTAAAGATAAGATTCCCAGGCCAGACGATTGCAATAAACGATCTCAGGAGAGCAAACATCGTTTGAGGCATTTTTCAAAGACCCGCCCGGCAACGTGCCGTTCATTTTTCGTGCAGCTAATATCATTTTGGTACACAAAAAGCTCTCATATGAAGGCAATGAACAAATTAACCACATGTATCAATGAAAGACATTCCCTGCGAAGCAATGGAATTACTCATCTGTCAAGCAACCTGTGAAAATGCTCTCAGTTGCTCATAGCTAGGGTGCCATTTATTGACCGCTCGGGATGCTTCATGGTTCTACAACCTCTCGAGACTTAACATGACTACTGTACGATGCGCTATAAAGCGTCTTGATGCATGGACGCAGCACATTCCGATTTCAACAACTCTCGTGTTATATCAAATCATACGTCTTCCGAAGTATAAACGCGACATCTGGATGTTCTCAGGAAAGTTTGCTTGGCCCCTTGTTGGTGTATTCTCTACATAAGCTCAGTCTGAGACATCTCACCACCAAGGATGTCATTTAAAATATGCCGATGCTATTAAGGTATATGCTACTATACGATGGCACGAATGATGCATTAAGCCGCACCCCAAGTAATATGTAAACGTTAGATAGGAGGTGGGATCCGCTATCACTTGTCATACTTGTATAAATGTTTAGGTCATCTGCTTATTATTTGATAAACACTCTGCTTATAACGTACACGTAAATATTTAGAACATTTAAGAGGAGAGCTATCCAAGCAGATGACACGCGGGCCGCTTTTGCCACTACCACCATAATTTAATGCTAGCACAGTTGTCGCATACATGTTCTTAGCCTCATGGAATACGGCGAAGCTATAACCCTACATGTAATCAGAGCCACGATATCATTGTTCAGAGACTACTTTAAAGAGTGGGTGAATTCTATGATTAAGCACATGTGTTTATTAATTTCCACTAAAACTAAAACCACGCTACACACATATTTTTAAACCTTGAATATATATATATATATATATATATATATATATATGTATGGTTTCCAATTAAGTAGGAGAAATCGATTACACTTATCACCGCGTTTGTAGCATCCTAAACTTAAATTAAATATCAGAACATTATGAATACATGAGACAACCCTACAGGAGGATAATAGCTACAAATGTGGATAAGTAGGCGGATAGATAGTTACGATGTATAGTCTAAGATGTTTTAACAAACTTGTATATTAAAAGCATAACACTTTTACAAAAGACGCAATAGTCTGCAGTATTATTATATAATATTAACTAGTTAGATTAATTAGCCTTCACAGCCAGACTGAGTACGTAAGAGACGCATAACCACAAAACAATGTTGCAACGGCATTTATTATAGACTTTTCTTTCAGTAAAAAAGAAGCAGGCTTCTGGAAGACTACGAGAGGCGCTCGCTGACGCAGTAGAAGATCGTCGATGTAATTTTGTAATTTTACGACAAATTAGTCGGAACTGACTACGCCAGAAGCCGTTACCTAGAGACTGGGAACAGGGCAAAAGCGGCTTTTTTCTAAGAGTGTAATATTCGGAATACTTACGTCGCCCGGGTTGCGTTTCACCACTATCTGTAGACCAACGCAAATGGGCGTAAACGTATTTTTCCACAGAAAGTACACATTTCTGGCCTATTTTGTGCAATATAGTACACCTTACGTATGAACAGCATAGCAACAGTATTGAAAATAACTTTAATCCGCATTACATAGTATAAATATATTTTTTTATACTGTTATATATAATATATATATATAATTTATAGAACTTGATGTAATATAAGAACAAGATAAATAAATGAGGCACCCTACAGGAGAATGAGCTACGAATGTGGATTAAAGCCAGCAGGACAAAATGGACTATATTCATATCTAGCCTAATCGGTATCTGAACGTACTGGCCATCAGGGCGACCAATATGCTATCTTGCGAGAACGAGGCTGGCGATTGTCGGGGTCGGCATACTCGCTGGAAAGCACTCAGACACAAATATGGCCTGCCGATAATCTGTCAGTTATAGATATGGGTAGAAACGGACACCTTCTCACCTGTAGCTGAACCAACCCACTCCGAGACCGCAGGACCACCCACCGCTCGGATTGATATCCGTCTTCTGCTAGCGTTTCGGCCCACTGTCACGCTACTGCTTCTGTTGTTGTGTTTTTCTCGCATTCAGCCATACACAGTTGATGGGCGCAAACAACACCAACAACAACAACAGCAACGACAACGACATCAACAACAACAACAAACAACAACTTCAACGACAACAAAAACAACAGCAACCACAACGACAACAACAACAAACATCAACGACAGGAACAACAAGAGTGCAAATGCAAAGAGTCAGACCTTAGAGCGACACATAGCACGAAACTCTCGTTCGAGTGCCCTCGCCCGCTCACTCTCTCACGTTCTAGCGGCTAGTATTTGGATGCGAAAGCAGTGTTGTAATTGTGTTTGTGGTTGCTGGTGTTGGTGCTGTTGTTGTTGTTGTCGTCGTCGTTGTCGCTGTTGTTGTTGTTGTTCAGACATATTGAGTGGACGGCGGCGTAGTCCGCGGCGATGACACCGATACCGTCTTTGTTCGCGCGTAGTTCTGAAATGTGGCTTAATCGTAAGATTTGCGTAATCCGCCAAGAGGTTGACAACTAAAGCAACAGCAGCAGCAGCAAAGTAACAGTAGCACCAATACAATGATGACGACAACCACAACAACCATAAAAAGCAACAACAACAATAACGACAGCGAACAGCAACCACCATAGAGCAACAACAACAACATAAGCAACAATTCGTTCGCTTGAGACTAAGCGTTTGTGGACAACATGTTACGACAGACTGGTGTCTGGTGTCCTGTTTACGTGCTATCACCTTAGTTCACACCTTGAGAGATGGCTAACGCAAAAGAGTGGGTATTCGTATCTGCATGTCCCTCTGTATACATATATACATGTTTAGAAAACTAAAGTGAAAAACTGGTATATTGCGCGCATATATAATATATATATAGATATATATATTTATATAAATATATATATATATTATATATATTTATATAATATATATATATATATAATAGATATATATATATATTTTATATATATATATAATATAAATAAATGTATAGGCAAAAGGATTCCACAAATGTATGCGTAACAGCGTACGTGGTAGCGTCTAGTATTACATTCTCCAATTAAAATATATTAGCTTCGTACCTAGTACTGGTGGAATTTGTGCCAAGTTAATCGGCAGACTAGATAGACTCTCATTTGAGAAAGCTTTATTCCATCTCTGTGGGCAAAGCCGGGCCATCCGTACAGCTCCAAATAACAAATTTTAAATGTATATTTTTAAAATTTTAATTTCCTTGCATGCTCTGTGTAAGTCTAAGATCTCCGCTGTAAACGATACACTGTTAGTGCAAGATTCTTACAAAGTGCCTCTTTGGCGTGTCGTAACAGCCTTAAAAACGTGTGCTGTTGACGCGCTCTTTGAAACTCTTAACATACGCTTTGTATGTTTCAATCCATGTACCAAATCGTCTCTCTTCTTCGATCTCACTCTTTATATATATATATGAATGTTAAACTGTATATGTAAGCATTCTCATATTATATGAGAAGTGCTTACAGATATAAGAAGAAAGATATATATATATATATATTATATATATATATATATATAATATATATATAGATATATATAATATATATATTTATGGAAATGTTTACATAATTAAATAGGCCAAACAACAAACAACAACGACGACCACGACAATAATAATCAAATAAAATAGTGACAACAGACAATGATTCGAGATTGCGCGCGGAGACATGCGTCGGACACTGGACAATGACGACACCACCGACAAACCCCAGCCCATTAGTTGGCCGGTAGAGATCGCCAGTTAGTCGTCTGGGTTACGGTGGTGGTGGTGGTGGTGGTGGTGGTGTGCAGGCCTGCAGGAAGTAGACGGCGTAGACGAAGTTGAAGCACGTCTGTCTCAGCGGGACTTGGATTTGAACGAGCTAGCGCGCGGCGCACAGGCGACGAGCAAGCGAACCCCCGCCCGAGAGTTGGACGATGGATCTGTTACTCTGAAAGCCACCGAGCGGTGCACAAGTTGCCTCCGCAAACTTTGAGCCTTTACTCACAGACAGCCTTCCTTACTCTACGTCTTTCAAAGACCGGGTCTCTCGCAGCAGCTTCGCGCGGTGGTAACCCTTGCTACTGTTGTCATCTACTGAAACTGGTCTGTCAGCACGATATGCCGGCAACGCAGCACGCGGGGTGCCACGTCCCAATGACCGGCCGGAGCGTGCAGCGCATGCATATCGTTACAGCAAGCCAAAGTATTCAAGTTACAGAATGCCTCTTGTACTCTTTCGTACCCCTGCTGCTTTCGCAACAAAACGAGACGGCCGATGAAGAAGAATGCCCGATGTTGTAACGAAGATTTCCACACTGACAATCTAACGGGAATGACAAGCGAGCCATTCCCGATATATATATGTATATATATATTATATGTGTGTATATATATATACGCGCTATTGACTGCTGAGCATCCTAACAGCATATCGCCAGCGGTTACTTGCCCCACATGGAACGCCAAGTATTCATAGTCAAAAATCGAAATGATTATGGT
>QVRM01000145.1:0-61037 GCA_003439945.1 Dermanyssus gallinae | reverse complement strand
CTATTCTCCAGACCTGGCCCCCTCTGATTATTCCTCTTCGGACATTTGAAGAATAGTCTCGGCGGAAAGCGTTTTTCCAGCAATGAAGAGATTAAGGCTGCTGTCAATGCCTATTCAGTCTAAGGACGCGAATTCTACTCAAGAGGTATGAAAGCTCTAAAATATCGGTGGGAAAAGTGTATTGAGCTTCTGGGGAGTATATCGAATAAGAAAAATTTAAAAACATGATTTGGAAAATTCTCGGTTTTCATTCTAGGAACTTATTGACTACCTGTATATACTGATATATATATATATATAATATATATATATATATATATATAAACTATATATAATATATATATATATATATAGATATATATCTATATATATATATATATATATATATCATATATCATATATATATTTTTTTTATATAATTGCGTTTTATTAATAACATGTGCGATGACCATAACTTTCATTTGTTTTTCCGTAAGGCTAAGTCCGTGTACGGTTTGCACTGATACATCCAAGCTCATTGTCAAGAAAGGAAATATGTGTGTAGACACACGTATCTCGCATGTTTCTACCTAATTATACCTAAATAAACCTACGGAAGCCAAAATTGTGACACATAATTTAAATTGTCAGAAGTCTCATATTATGCTAACCTTAATAATAAATAAATAAGAAAACATTTTTGGTACTTATTTTATCTAGTGCGTAATTATACGTTTTTTTCAAATGTGCAACATTTTCTCTTCATAATCATATGACAATTTGCAATGTGCTAATTAACAACATCTAGTTTCATTTTGTCTGCCGAGCTTAGCAATACCTCATCTAGTCAGTTTAGTGCATGTTTAGAAGCGTACACATGCTTTTGCACACGTGGCCCACGTGCATCGGCAGTTTGGGTATCTATTTCTGTTCACACATTCATTCATGCCTCCCGCTGATCATCCCCATACGGCTGCAGCAGCACCATCGTTGTCGTGGCAGCGGCGGTGGTCGCCAGGAGTTTCTGTTCGAGGAGAGAAATTATGTCATTGTCACTTAGCGTTGCGATGTGCTTTCGTATGGCGAGTTTTAACAGTCGGTGGCTTTCATTTGGTGGTTCACGGATGTTTGTGGGGCAGGAGTTTAATAGTTTTATGAAGTGGTGAATCGCTGTTTGGCGCACTGTTTCCGTCGTGTGTATTCTATGTTATTTTTGTAATTTTGCCGTCTTCTCGTTAAATAACTGTGTGTAGGTCTATTTCTATTTTGAATTTCACACCCGAATTCTGCTTTTTTAAGAAGGAAGAAAAAAGTACGGATTCGGCGTATAGCTGACGAAAAGGAATTATTTTGAGTATTTGCATCAAGGGAGCCGCACTAGCCGCACTAGTTATATATATATATATATATATATATACATATATATATATATATATAGATATATTTATATACATATATATATTTATATATATATATATCTATATACAGATATATTATATATATATATATATATAATATATATATATATCTATATTATATATATATCAGGGAATATTTCAGCAACGACATCGCCGATGGATGTTAGTTACATCGTTTAGTGCCAGCTCGGTTGAGTGTCCCTTCTTGAATCCGTACTAAGTGTCTGCGAGCAACCTAAGTTTCTCTATATATTTGGTCAGCTACTCTTTTACACACTATCTAATAATTTGCCAATAAAGTCCACTGTCACAGTGAGACCATAGCTGCCAGTATTCATTTGTTCTCCCTTCTCCTTGTAGAGTGGAATTACTCCTCTCTACTTGAGTGCCACTGAAAAAATGCTGAGTATAATTGTCCTACTAATCAACAGTTCCTAGAGGTAAAGCAATCCACACTAAAAGCACTGCCTCAATAACCCTGGAAGGTGGATCCGATATCATCTTCTTTAATCCGTTGATTTTTGTAATACAGGAATGTAGAGTGAAAATTTCATTTAAAAAAATCAAGCCATAGGCAACCTCCGCAGTACAGAGGCTGTATACTTTCGAGTGCATTTTGCAAGTACTCATGAATGCTATGTGTTTCATTCATTCAATGGCACTTTTAAAAGTGAAAATCTTAACCCTAACTGCTATTTCGGGCTCCTGTAGAATATATATATATATATATATATATATATATATATTACCATAGTGTTAGTTTAAGTGCAGTTATATGTCATATGCTCATAAATAATGTTCCTTATAGATACATGTGCGTATATATATATAAAGCGAGAGAGAGGAGGGGACGGAAAGATAGACACCCAGTTCAGGATCCATGATATCGCATGACGCAGTAACTATGACAACAACGCGCAAAAGGTCCGCAGTCCACCGGCGCTACGTATTTTTATTCCACGGCGTTTATCTCACATATAATTAAGTGGCGTTGCGCCCAAGGTGCATCGAATGCAGGCGGATGAGAGGCCTCCCCTCCTCAGAGCGTTGCTGAATCTCAGAAGCGTAGCGATATGTGCGTAGAGGCCGACATAAGCATCGCTTTGTCGCCGCGTCATGTAATAGCACCGACGGGCCCTGATGCAGGCCCCCATATGTCCCTCTATCTTTCTAAAGCTTTTGCAGCACGCTCGCTCTCTTCTTTGCGTGCGGGACGCTACATACACTGTTCCGGGCTCGATTGCGCGGGGGGTACCATCTGCGGGCTACGTGAACTGCGTGCAAAGCGTGCGATTAGCATTGAGGGTCAGCCCACTGGACGGCCACTGCGGCCAGCGCAGGAACAGCAAACTCGTTAGAATTTCAACATGTGTCTGGTATTGGCTAGCTTATGTTAAACGTGCTGATCATCCTGTCTCGTTCAAGCGCGATATATATATATATATATATATATAGTGTTTGAGCAAGGCGGGATAATTGACACGTTTATTATAAGCTAGCCAATAAATTTCCGTAGAGCCCCAGAGCATACGATCTGAGATCGAAAATCGCGGTCGAAAATAACTTAGAAGTGTTACTCCTCGTCGAGACACCTATAATAGAGCTTTCTCAATCTGGACCCCACGCTAGCAACATGCTATCTTCGATCAAGATTTCCCCCACAAGGGCATTTCCAACCTCAGTGGGGGAAGGCAGGCACTTGTCTTTTACTACCTTTTCTGACTTTACTATATACTCAGCGTATGTTTTCGAACTTCACAGGAATACGAGTACTTCCTTAAAGAACTAGACCTTAGCATGAGCACCCCCAGTCACTGAAAGGCGATTGTTGGAGGGAACCTTAATGCGGCCCAAGCCCTTACGGAAGTAGCTCCTTATCGACAAACAAATATCCTCCTAGAATGGGTAACTCAGGCGGGTTTACAACTCATGAACACCAATGGTACGGATTCGACAACAACAGACACAGGTCAACGTTAGATTTGACATTTGCATTAGCATGATTAACTGACCGAGTAACGGACTGGAGGATTCGCGCGGACCAGAAACCTGCTGCGTACAATTATTGCGCTGATCCGAATAGAGATTATAAAAAAACCAACCTTTGTTTAGATTTTCGTCTGAATTGTGATGCTAATTATGACATTGAATTGCTACTTGTGACTTTTTACGTAACGTGCAAGTTGTATTGACTTTTCAAATATTCTAGAATAGATGATATTTTTGAATGCACAAAAACGGTTCCTACTAAATTATGTACCTGCCTCTTTAATCCAGTTTCGCCCATACGCGTCAGGTATACTATTGTTAATGACAATTTCTCATATTTTTATACTTAGTTTTATATTATAACCTTAACTGAAGCGAAGGTAACTCATGCAGTGCATGCTGTTAAGTTGGCCGAAGCCAACAAAGGTAGAAAGTATGGCAACATAGAATATCCTATAACCTTCATCCCTTAGCCATTGAGACTAAGAGCGGTCTGGTCCTAAGACCCATAAGCTTGTTTAACGAGCCGAGCATGCCCTCAACGTTTCCTGAGGACCCAAGATGAGTTGACTTCGTGCGTCAGAGACTGTGGTTGGATATTCAGAGAGCAAAAGCTGCATCTGTTCAGGAACTTTGTTGAGCAGAACTTCTCCAGGCTCGGTAAACACATGCGCGGGCTTTCTACGAGTGGTTTAAAACCCAACACGTTTGTGTAGAGGCATTTGTTTTCCAAAATTATTAGCAGTTGCATGAGGCGAAACAGAGAGAGAGAGCATGCCAAAAAACATAAAGAACGGCATGACAACTCTAACAACTATTTTCATCGTATACATTCGAGCGTATTTCTTATGTTAAGTTGTGCCAATGTAAAGGGATACTTAGAAACAAATGGCAGTTTGCAATTTTCTTAGCAAAAACTGCCAGTAGCCTGCCAAACACGCATAAAAAAACCAACATATCAATCATAGAGACTCGTCACAGCATCAACAGAGTCATAACTATACACGCATAGATTTGCACTTACGTCTATTTTATGCTATGGTATCACAGAAGATTTCCAAGTTCATAGGAATGGGCAGGCCTCGCTGTCTCTACCGAGACATCTCTATCGACAGAGCATGCACCGGAAATCGAGTCGCGTATAGAAGAAACTCCACCACACTTACTGTTATTGTTGAAAAAGGAGAAGAAGGGCGAGGACGCCTTGAGGACGTCGATGAACACCCCCCAGAAGTATATACTCGTCGTCAAGGGGTTGGTAGAGCCTCTGGGCGCGTCTTCATCGCCAAAGAGGTCGAAGATTCCGTTGGGGACCATCGATCGCCTGAGCATGTCCGTTCATCATCCGTGCGTAATGCGGCATTCGGGTTCACGGCATCCATCATCTATGTCATCAATCGTCTTGCTGCTTAACTATGCTTTCGACTGAGATTACTATTTTTTGTGCAGGAGTGTCGGAAGCTTGAACTAGCGGCCGCACATCATGGGCAGCGCGTAACGCCTATAGGTACATTCATGAAGTTAGTGTAAAATGTAAAAGTAGATATATATCTAAAAAAGGATTATAACATTATATTCTTAAAAAACGTGAGACACAAAATATTACATTAACTGCCTGTTTATGCACAAATTCATACACACAGGTGTAGTCCGCCTCGCTCAACATATTGCAGTGAGTAGTGCACTTCGTACTTTACCCATTTTATGCCGTGCTAGTCAAGTTATATAATAGGTATTGAACCACGATATTATTCGTGTACCATTCTACTGAATGATTCGCGTTCTTAGTTACAGCAAAGCAATCGGAACTTTCTATGGAAACAAGTTTGACGTGAAGCCGTTCAGTCTCGTTAAACTGAAGCTCTATCCACCATAGGTTCATACGATCCTAGCTTCACTAAAAAGAAACACATTTATATTTGACTGCATCATTCTCACAAATTCGATTCGTGTATATCTGTGTATGGCGTGCATTATAGTATGGAAATGTAGGTGGGTAGCTAGCTTTAACGTTGCGATATGTACTAATGTTGTCCTCCACTCGCCTAGAGGTTTGATATAAAGCACAAACTAATACCTCGGATCATAATGTACCTTCTCACGGTTGCTAGTTATTCTACAAGTACGTCTACGAGTTTCTCCAACAACTTGAAGGCAGTCCATCTGATGTGCGGCTTTGTTTTGTCGAGAAACTCGATGTGAACACACTAAAACCGTGAGACCACATTCTAATAATATTAAAAATAAAATAATGTTCCTATTAGCCAGATCAAATTGCAAATCAATTTAGGGAAAATACATATAGCAATTAATGGCCTTCGATTGATTTAGCAGGTGCGGCAATGAACCGCTCGTTAGGCGATAAAGGGATCCACGGCCGCTTCGAATGTCCTTTTCTCATTGATCCTAGATCATGCCACAGCATGTATGCCCGTGTTCGTTCATCCGGCCGATTCCTGATTGTAGCGAAATGGACGCACTAGACGCGATACCTATGCTCGAGACAGATCAGTAGTATCACGGAGACGCGTGCACTAAATGGGTTCGACGGGGTTTGCGGGCGTTGTGTCTCTCCGCTTCGACAGATACGGCCGTCAATATAACACAGAGTGGGCTTCTGAAAAACGCGTTATTTAAAGTGGATTCGGTTTTTAGTTAAATACCAAGAACCCAAAGCGCATAGCTGAAAACGGTGCCCAAAACGGTGATCGTTTCGGCGCTTATCCACATAGAGCAAGGTGCACAAATAATGCATGCATGAACATACTGCAACAATTCATGCTAGTGCAGGCGGCTATGCTGGCTGGAAACCGTGATACCAAAGAGGAATAAAGCAAACTAACCTGCAATGCACACTCAGGAAACTAGGCGAGTTGATTCAATACCAGTTTGCTGAACTAATGATTAACCGAAAGGTACCAGACATTCTCCCAGTGGCATCCTCAGAGATTTTCTTTCTACTACTACTTCTACGACTACTCGTATTACTACTGCCATAAGTCTGTTATTTCTGCCCTCCTTAGTAATGAAGAAAAAACAAATTGTCTTTACTATTTGCTTCTGATCTTTAAGTACCTTTGAGATGCTCATGTCGTGCCGACACAGCGACAGAAAGCGGCCAAGGACGCTGCGGAGCCACGAAAAGCAAATATTGAGGACCAAAGCGTGACCATCATCATCATCATTATCGTCGGCGACGTCGACATGCTACTATACTATGACTGGCAAGGTTATGTTGGGTTATGATGAGTAAGGTCACGGAACGAGTCTGGATCAGACCAGGGGTAAGGCCGTGAGGGTCGCTGCGTTCCCTCACGGGGCATCATCTCGCTGCGCTGCTGTACTGCAGAATGGTTGCTTGGCAACAGAGGTAGCCAAAATTCTCTCTCTCTATTTTTCTTGCTCTTGTGCGCACCCCCACTCTCTCTCCCTCGTTTGCTCCCTGAGTGTCGAAGAACCATATCACACCCACGGCTGGCCCGTCGTAGCTTGAGCCGACGTGTAAACATATTCGAGCCGAACAAGAGAAGCGAAGCTTCAGTAGCAGCAGCAGCAGCAGCAGCGGGCGGCTTTGAACGCCGACTGCTGGAAGTTACCGATAGCGGGCCAGCGACGGTAAGGTGAAGGCCCATCTGGCCGGTTGCTTGGTCGGTCGGTCGTGTGTCTGGAGGGGTGCGGGCCAAGGGGGTCCGGGGTCCGGCGTCCGGCTTTGCCAATCTGGGGCACAGCTCCGCCCCATTCCCGCCTTGCCATACGTGCCGACACTACCACCTGTGGTGGCCTTGAATGAAACTCGACCCGTCTGGAGAGCGGTTTCGGGGCCTAAGCGGGGTACAAGCCGTCGCTTGCAAGCAACGACAGGGAACAGCAATAGCAGGCGACTATCATCAGCATTAGTAGCATCAGTAACAATAATAGCAAACTAGGCGTTAAAGTTGTTAACCTTTCCATTTTATCCGTTCCTCTCGTTCACCCTCTTGATCTCTCCTCCCCCCTCCCCATATCTTTCTCCCTCCCTCTATATCTCTCTATTTCTCTCATACTCTTACCGTCCCCGTCCCACATAGTTTCAAACGCCGGATGGCCTCGTAATTTTGCATGATTACTTAGTATTGCTTCAGGCAGGGGGTGGCAGTGCAAAGGGGATGATCCGGTGAAGCCCACGGTACGCTGCAGACAGCTCGCTCCACACACTTATAGACGAGAGTCGCCTTGTAACGCTCTTATCTTGCTTGAGCTAACTGTAAGCGTCATAGTACTATTACAACGCTAAGCAGCCGCCGCAACAGCCAACCAAGGCAATAAAAACAACAAGAACGGCCACAACAACAAAAACAATAGCAACAGCGGCAACAAGAAGGATCAACAACGATGATAATAACCAAATCACCTTCTGCACACACATCTTTAGACAGGTGGTGGACGAATGGGAAGAGAGCAGGTAACGTCGTGTGACTTGCTTGTCATGCAGCGACGAATATGAGGAATCTAAGTGTCTGAGAAAAGGCAAGCGTTGAATAATTGACACCCATTGGCAGGTAGATTAGAGCTACTATGCTATAATGAGAGCCAACTGCACTACATTACTATCCCTACTCAACAAACAGCAAGTCGCATGTTTTCTGTGGCCGGCAAACAACGGTATTTTAATTCAATTCATTCTATTTATTTTCTCATGTTGAGTAGCATAATAACGACCTATAAGAGACAAAAATATTTAAATAAATAGTAGCAATATAACAACATATAATAGGAACTCTCGAAGTGGTACGAGTATATATTAAGACAAAAAACCCTCTTAAGCGGGCTAATTCATTCAATGATTGCACAAAGGGGCATTCTGCAGCAAGATATCTAATGCAAAACTTCCCCGCAGCAGTTACAAACAGTTTTCATATTCGCTATGATACTCGGACCGTCTAAATAGGGTGTGGTGGAAACCATGCGCAGCGTGATATCTCATATTTGTTAGTACGGCCCGGTTGCTTCCACTTCGTGTTTCTCATTGCGCCCGTGGTAAAAAATTCCGGATCGAGTTCGGCCATCCTCTAATGCATTCGTCAAAGGCCGCGGTGCGGGGGAGATTAAAATGACGCCTCAAATCTTCCGTGAGAAGCGTTGAAAATTGTGGCCGTCGTTTTGTATAGCGGGGCCCAGCCGGTGTGTCAAAGTTGAAACTCACCCCCAAGGGAGGCGCGGCGCCTCAGGCAAAACAGTCAAGTTTAATTTTGATTAGTATGTCACGAAAAGCACAGTTTTACAACTATTCACACAATGATATATATTATTATAAAATAGTAAAATAAATAAATGCAAAACATTTAACGTGCAGACTCCATCCGAACGTGACCAGTCCCGGCGACCACGAGCAGATGATAATACTACAAACATCACTTAGAGTATGGCGTTATGTCAAAATGCAAAGTTTCCATTTTTTTAAATAAAACGAAAACTATGGGTTATAATTTTGTAGTAGTATAAACACTAACGGCCGCACTGTGCGTTAGAGTTAATTGTCGTAATTGTTCTAGTCTAGCCGTCGTAGTTACGGCTCACAGATTCAGAAATCTCCAAAAATAAGAGCTTCCGAGAACTTGAAATATATAGAGACCGCAGTTTTTTTTATTGTGTCTTCCTAGGAAATTGTAAACTGTATTGCCACTTCTATTCCGCCCTGCGGATGGTTGTGCCATTTAGGAATGTCGGACATGTGCGATGATTATACTTTTGACATAATTCCGTTCTATTGATGATTGATTGAAGTTCCAGCTAGTGCGGGGGAATGGGGGGAGGGGTTACGTGACAGAAGTTCCGGTGCATTCCTGCGTTTCATAGAATGTTCCTGGCCGGAGCGAAAGACCAAAGTCTCGCACTCTAACCTAGTCGAGATTGGTGGCCGATCAGTGAGGTAACTGATCCATGTGTTATGCTATCTTTCTACGTCGTGTTTTCGGCCGAAACCTTAGCTTTGATGTTTTGATACATCGCCGTTTCGCCGTAAATGAGACGACAGGGACGTTTTTGTTAATAACCAAATGATTCGTTACTAGTACATTTTTGTTTCATGTTATCTATATCGTATCCTCATTAAAGCAGTTCATGTTGTTTTAGTTATGTCTGACAATAGTGCACGTATCTGGCAAACATTTGTACTTCGAAGTAATGCCAAAGTTATACCAAACCCAGGACTGGGGAGGAATCCGGGTTCAGTGGATTTGTGAGTACTACACTCATCAGGCTGCTAATGACGCATGTGCATCATGCATTCTCGGAGCCGAAAAGCCCTTTAACGAAATATGTTTGCTGTTATATATATATATATATATATAGATTCAAAATAATTTAACAAGTAAACAAGACTTCTACTAAAAGACGTATTATAAAATGTTTTGTAAAAACTTAAATATATATTTATATATACGAGAGCGAATCTAAATGTTTTAATGAATAGTTATAAAAAAGTGTCTTCACTTAACCTTTCAACGTGGTTTTGGACCCGTTACGATTGATCTCGCCGGCTGCAATGCACTTGTGCACTTAGAAACATTTTTTAAACGCGTTTTTTGGAAATTAGTTGAGATGTTCCTGCGAATTTTACCTTACCTTATTTATAGTCTGGAGACATTGTTCATACTTTTGTGGGACGAAAGAAAGTCGCACGAAGTCAGGTTCGGCGAATAGGAAGGTTGCGGAAAAACAGAAATCAAATTTTCCATCAAATACTACGAAATCCATAATAATGTGGGTCCAGTGCGTTTTCGTTATAGAGGATCCAAAAGGAGTTGTTTGCTCAGAGCTCAGGTTTCTTACGTCTGCCGTTCTCGCGCACCTTGTAGTAAAAAAAAAACAGTTTACAAAACTTTGGTGTTGTATCTCCTCTGTCTGATTTTTTCAATGACTCTCTTCTCCGAAGCACCAGCGGGAAGATTGGATTTTGGTCTCGATGTCGTTACCGTATATCCATAACTCGTTTTCTGTAATGGCTCTCTGAAACAAGCCAGGTCTTCACCTACAGCCTACAGGTTCAATTCGGACATTCCCAGACGGGCGTCTATTTGCTGGAAATTCAACGTTTTTAAAAACAATTGGTACAAAACGTTTGGTACCTGTGTATACTGATGAATGGCACTTCTAGGCATAACAAAAAAAACGGCTTCGTATATATTATCTTATATTTTATAATATTGTATGTATATATACAGTTCCACTATATGTATATATATATATATATATATATATATATATATATATATATATATATATATATATATATATATATATATATATATATATATATATATGTATATATACAGTTCCACTATATGTATATATATATATATATATATATATATATATATATATACAGGGTCATTCAGGGAGTATTGTACTTATTTCGAGGTTTGAGAGAGCTCGGCAAGAAAATAATTTTTCCCTATGGAGGGAGGACGCGGAAACGTCTTGTTTAGGAGAAAGAGTGAAGTTTATAAAAGTAGTTGCTCTGCTTTTTTCTCCTACTGTGCGAAAAGTACGTTTGCGGGAGAACCAGTCAACGCATGAAGGAACCGATTACACCGGCGTGTTCGAAGGAAAATTCTGCACAACGGAAGACGCTTCACTAGCTTGCGTAGCAAAAAGCGAATACACAGGTTGAGGAAAGTCATAAAAAGTCTATATGCTGTTATGTCGTACGTTAACGCTTTTTCGAGAAAAATCGTAACTCAGCAAGAGAATAATTTTTCCTAGTGGAAGAAGGGAGCGGAAACGTCTTGGCAATTTTTCACGGTTCTGAACGTGAAAACTTGCACGTAAAACATAACAACTATGACTGTCGAAAACGCTTAGTTACTTGACAACTACGTAACGCAGCACCATCACCTTTGTATGAAAATGATGGGCATTAAATTTGCTATTGCGAGTGTTCTTCTAAACGTACATTTTTAGTCGAAATTAAATTTTTTTATGATTTTTCATGAAAAAACGTTAACGTAAAATATCGACTTTTTATGATTTTTCTTAATCTGGGTATTCGCTTTTTGCTACGCAAGCTAGTGAAGTGTCTTCCGTTGTGCAGAATTTTCCTCCGAACACGCCGGTGTAATCGGTTCCTTCATGCGTTGACTTGTTCTTACGACCGCAAACGTAGATTTCGCACAACTATGTAGGAGAAAAAAAGCTGAATAACTACCTTTATTTTTTTTACCGAGCTCTATCAAACCTCGAAAGAAGTACAATACTCCCTGAATGACCCTGTATATATACATATATTGACAATCAATTAGAAAGACATTTTAACACATATATTAATAATCTGTTTTGCATCCGACTTATCAACTTATAACTTCAGACGTTGCTGTGAGGCTTTTAGCCGCCCACCTGTCTATTGGCAGCAACGCGTTCGCTAGGCACTAGTAGCCATCACGACGAACGAAGTTACCGGTAGACGTCAAAGCGCATACGATGAAGCATACGAAGGGGTGAGAGCGAGAACACAGCGAGAGTCGTAACAATGCCGACAAGCATTGACCCAAAGGCATTAAGAGCAACGGAAGCAACGGCATAGAGAATAGCTATCTAGGTCGTCGTCGTCATCTCGTTTTGATAGCGGTGGTGCCGACGGAAGAGCGCTGTCGGGTTGCCAAACACGACGAAGGCGACATTGCCAAAGACAATTCTCTCCTAAGCCAATTACACGACCCCCCCCCCTCCCCCCCCCCCGCTCCCTCCTTGAAGACGTCTTTGCAACCCCTTCAACGACAACATGTCACGAAAGGCAGGCAGTCAGCTTGCCGTGCAGCTTGCAGCAAACGCTCAATGGGGTAACAAAAGCCCACCACGTGCTTACCGCGCGCGCGTCTCGAGAACGGCTCCACAGAACAAGTGGGCGAGATACGACCTCATTGCACACGTACGGAATTGGCACGGCCTGTTTTCCTCTAATATCATTGAAGGCGTCGTCAGGATCAGTGAACTGAGTATCTGAATAGGTTTGACGTCTGCCGTGGGCTTCCGGCGTCGCGTTCTGTTGTGGTTGTTGTTCTTGTTGATTGTGGTGGTGGTGTTGCTGCTGCTCTGCCTCTGATTCACCTTCTATTTCGGCTTCTGTTCTTCTTCAACTTTAAGTTGCCCTGTTACCGTTTGTGGTAGAAGTGGCTTTGCATGTGACCCGCCACCGTGAGCCTGCTCTTCTGGAGATTGTTTTCCTATCTTTGTTGCTACTGTTGTTGTTGCTGTTATTGTTGCTGTGGCTGTTATTGTTGCTGCGGCTGTTATTGTTGCTGCAGCTGTTATTGCTGTTCCCAAAGATGCCACCTACTATGTACCACGACAGTCTAAACTGAGGAGTAGTTTCGTCCGAGAGCGGTCGGACAGAAACGAATCGGCAGAATGATGGCGCCTGCGCGAACCCATCAGCAACAGCGAACGACGTGCCACGACAAACAAAAGACGATCGCTTGCTTGCTCGCTTGGCTGGCCGGATAGCTGGCTAGGTGGGTGGGTGGCTGGCTGGTTCGCAGTTGCTCGTTAGCCGCAAGAGAACAAACACTGCGAACCTGCGGCTTTGCATCGAGCGACTCGCGGCCTCAACGCTGTCGAGCCGAGGCTTTTGGCGCCCGGCGTTCTCGTTCGACCCGCTACCTATTGCAGATAGGCACCCACAAGTCCCGAAAGGCAGACTCTGTTCTGACGGCATCATAGGCCAGCCACGAACAATGTACTACCTACGGACGGGTCGTTATCGTCGGGTCGTCGTAACCATCTTCATAACATAACCTACGATGCATAGAGAGGCTTTTGAGGCACGCATCGATGCGCTCTGTCGTGAGCAGTACGCAAAGTAACAACTTCTGACGGACGACAGCGCTGCTTCATATCCGGATAACAGTCGCCTCTGCCTTGGTTCCAGCCCTCCAGGAAATGCTATTCTGGACAGTAGCAACCCGCTATATGTATATGTATATATATATATATAAACAAATACGATATAGACTATTAGAATCACACAAACTCCTGTTATCGATGACATTTACGTGAGATACTTCCTATCAGCACTAGATTTCAGTCTTGAGGTTACTGCTTTCTCTATTTTGTACTCGGAGTGCAATACAATATAACTTTATTTAAGGAAGTGATCATTAAAATTATGTTCGCACAAGATGATTAAATTCACTTAAATTGCGAGCAATTCGCAATAAACATGAGTGATTAACAACGTCAATTTGACCAACTTCTGTGGCGTAAATGGATCCACTGTTTCTCTAGTTAATCGTTTCCATATGAAAAACTTATGAATATCCTCGTTGTTAACGAACAATTTCAAGATATATGGCATGAGATGTCGCGGTGAGCTGCACCTTTTTGTCACTCATGAATGTGTGAGTGAAGTTACACCATACATATTTGCACACTCTTTTTTAATCAAGATACATATTTGTTGTAGAACCAAGACCATATGCAAGGGCATAACTGTAAAAGCTGTGTTTTGTATGGTGTTGCGTGACGAACATTACGCAAATTGTTGCAGAAATGAGTTCTAGCCGAAGGAAAACCTGTTCTGTTGCTGGGTTGGAAACGGTCTCTACGAGATAATAGTTAAGGAAAGTTTTATCGCGCCTGGTGGTCAGGGAATGAAAAACCTGTAAGTGGGTTATCTATCTAGGACCCAGGAATGAAAAAACCTGTGAGTGGGTTAACTATCCACGCACGTAAACGTAGGTAGTGCCTTTGTGTGTTTACCGTTGTCAATGTCACGCGGGTCTGCAATGAGAAATATTGGATAGAGCAGTAGACGTTTTTGAAGTCAGTCCGCTGGAGACATCGATGAGAAGAGATCACGTCCGTGGTTTTCACGAGCTTGCTACTTCGTCCACAGTGAAGTACATACTCGGGCTGCTATGCCAAGCAAGAGAAAAAGCCCCCTTCTTTGCTGAGACGGCAATATCACCAAAATGTTAGATGAACGACATGTAGGATACGAGCTTTTAATTACCAACTTGCACAGATGTTAACGATCATTACGTTCGCTTCGCAATTTTAAATTATTTCTTAGCTAAATTTACGGATAGAGAGGAAGTGCACATTCCATTGACTGTTCCTAACACGAACAAAATAAAACTGCTTAAAAGAGCAGAATGAGAGCAACTCCGCGTTTATCGTGCCACCTGGTAGAGCCGTAAACGCGCTCAGTGACAAAGTGGTAGAGAGCCATCTAACTAGGTTTACTTTGTCATTGGATCCAGTCAGGTTTACTATGAGCATTAGACCCAGTCATTTTTTCTTGAAATAAAATCCATTTAATTGTCTTAATCAAATGATAAAGAGAAAACAGATGCCTAAAGTCTGTCATGTCGATTTCCTACGTAAGGGAGACGTACTTCCCAATGCAAGTGTAGGCATGACGATAACAAACAAGATCCAAACATCTATCGTGGAGTGGCGTCAGAACGTACATTAAAGAACAATTAGTGCAAATTGGTTATTCGGGGAGTCGAGCACGTGGCTGAGCAGGCATCGTAGCAATGTGGCGCTAGAAGTGGCTGAGGAATTCGTGATGTAATCCACGTTCTTCTGTTAGAAATCAAGCGAGCCGTGGCACAACCCAAAGGTGATCAGTATGCTCCAAGGCGCTTAATAAAGCCCCTCGTCATCTGCTAGTTGAATCATTCCAACGAACCGGAGTGGGTGGCTCTCTTCTAAGTCCAATAGTAGGTTTATTTGATTAGAACACCTTATTGGTGGTCAGTAAGCGTGGTGTATTGGTGGTTAAGCAAAATGTAGAAACTCCGCGAAAGAACGCTAAGCTGCTTCTCGTTTGCCTTTCACCTTGCTGACCTTGACGATTACGCGCGGCAGAAGTACCTAAAAAGCTGTGGTGATGATGTATGCAGACGCAATTGTGGTCGCACATCGCGACTTGTTCAGATGCCATCAAGCGCGTTACTTCTATGCTAGAGGCGTTTCATGTCTCCTGAGGAAAACACCAAGAAAACCAAACTAATGAAATTCAGCCATGGGACTCGATTGGCTGCCAGAGACATTATTGGTTGCCGCCGGGTCAACCGTTGAGGTCAGTTATCTTCTCCCGCATTTTGGCAATTGACTTCATGATACATGGGAACAAATAGGCAATGTCCGAATACTGTCCATTTTCTCTGCAGTAAGGCTCTTAATATTGTTCCGGGGCTGATGTGTGGTCTTTACGGGGTATGGAACCACCTCATGCTGGCTAATTTTAACCAGCTCAAGAGATTTTTAAATACATGTTTTTTAAACGAGTGCATTATTTATCTATTCGAGGAGGAAGCCGCTATGTTTCTAGCTAGGCTGTCTACTGCAGCCCGCAATAAAGCTGAAGATGCCGCATACAGTACCTTACAAATGTTTTATTTCGGAGTGGGAAGCTAAAGCCGAACAAGCCAGACGGCACATCAGAAGTTTGGACATATTCAAAGCCTTGCACCTTTGGTCTGGTTTCGCACGTGACAGTTGCCACGTCTACACCAGGTACATAGTGCATGGCTATGACTACCTGGTATGTTCAAACGCCGCCCTTCACGAGGAGTATGAGTTGTGCACCTGCCGGTTCTGCTTGCAGAGTTTTGCCATATACTTATGGATTTATTATTTGCTTGACATGCATACCTACATAAAAAATATCAGGGGCATACCTTTTGTCAATAAATTTAAATATATATACAGGGTATCGTTCTTGATGTCCTTAAACTTGTGAATTTTTTTATACTTTAAATCGTTTTGTTGCTCTGTAGAAGCTACTGCATTTCCGATCCTTCCCGACATACAGCATTGTCTTCTTAGTATGAGGGCCTGCTTTCGCAATGATATTGGGTCCGGGCTCTTGCCGCGACCATAACCTTGTGCGAGTTACGCTATTGTAGTCGATCCACTTCTCATTACCGGTTATCACCCGGGTCTCTAAAAATTATACTTTTTGTGTCCTTTTCAAGAAGAAGAAGAGCGCAGATTTGTCGGCAGTTATTCGTGTCGTTGTCAATAAGCCTGCACTGCATCAACCCTCGCCAAGTCTTACGTACACACGTCTAGTGACGTCTAACTACTTAATCAGTGCAAACTGACGCCATGCGCGTGCGATCACCGTACGTGCGATCTCGTCGAGTGTCACATGTATGGGGGACAAGACGAGCGCAGTCTCACCTGTATCCGCAACGTACGCTCACCGTCACCTGAATTCGCTGAATAAAGTGGAACCCACTAGGGATGGACGTCACCCTTTGAGCTACTGTTAAAGTCTAGGCTTATCTGCTAAGCTCAATGAAATATGTGAGATGAATCCTTACAATTAAAAAGGCGGAGATCCCAGGAGGAGGCTTAACCGTTGCACTTCGGAAGCGCTGAGACCTGCCACTCGCCTGCAGTGGAAAGATAAAGCGTGTCATTTTTGGTAACGCTACAGTTTTATAAACGCTAAATTCATCAGATTTAGGCCAAGTTTGTGTCTACATAATTAGGTGCTAAAGCACGCAAAAGCACAACAAAAAATACAAAACTATACATAAATTACATAAAATAGTTAGGCGCCAACGTACGATTATTTTTTAGGCACACCTCCACAGCCCTTTTGTTTTTTTACGATGCGGCTAGACCCTTATAAATGTACATTTTTAGACTCACTTGTGTAAGGCCCCACGACTCGTGGGTGCCGACGCCACCAAGTAAACAACAATGGTGTTACTCTTTTTTTCAGCTTGACGACAGCGTCCGAGGAGCCGGCATTGCAAACCCACAAGGAGCTGACCGTCACATTCCAGACACTAAGTTGACCAAAGCACTGATGTAAATGGTATAAAGGACAGAAGCGTTTTCAGCCTGCGTGGTTGGAATGTCCTTTTTTGCGTCTTCCTTAATTAAATCTCTGCGATATTGTACACCTATTGGTTGCGCTGGAAACATTAGTGAGCGATGTACAACTTCGTTCCAAGCTTAAATTCAAATATGGTGTGCTGGCAAGTTTCGTAAGCTGTTCTGGCGAAGAAATGGCGTACAGTACTTGAGACAGATTTTATTATGAATACAAGCCCGACCAATTTTGTTGCTAAGAAAACACTCCCCACTGGCAGTTGCGTGCTTGGCAAGCCAGTCACTAAAATTAAAACTTCAAATCATAAAATGGAATCTTAATATGTACATTATATAGAGCCTAAAATAAACTTACTGTTTGACAAACTTCCAGCCCTCCTTCTTTAGCGGAAGGCATATGCTATTTCTTCAAACCCACCGTAAACTGCGCAAATTTATCGGCGGAGAATCTCAATTTTGATCTAACGCGGAAAGCCAGCGGCGCTGGTAGACTCGTTGATAAAATGGGACAGCCCTGAACTGACCCTGGCCGGCGACTGGACCATGAGTGATAAACGATTGATGTCTACAGTTGTAACGGACAACGTAATGAATGCTTGGCGCTAGTAAAAGAGTCTGAGTGGAATGTTCGGTTTTCACTAATTGTTCAAAATCATTGGCGGTTTCTGGATTTAAATTGTCACCATGATGGAGACAGTGAGGAATCCCGCGCTTGCCCCAATTTAGTGAGTAAATGTTAATTGGAGATTGTCGAGGAGTTGACACCCGTCATGGTCAAGAAGCAGTTTATATTGCGTACACCAAAAGATACAGAAAGATAGGCAGCTCCATGGCCGTGCCGCGAAACGGACTGTAACTTTAAGGAAAGATGCCTATTTCGTCTTCTCTCTATTGCACGACAGTGTTTCTCTGGTGACCGGTGATGTCTGTGTGTGGGCTTGCACGTGTGGCATTACCAACCTCGACGGACTGCAAAAAAGCTGGCGGCACACCTTCAAATCTCAGGCAGAAGCATCTAATGCATTTTGCATAAGATCTGTGTACAAAACCTTGGCCATCTGTGTACAAACCTTGGACGGCTGAGAAGAAGAATAATGTATAATACTGACCAATTAAAAGTCATTTGGAGCCAGGGGGCGGAGTTTCTTATAGTCTGGGCTAGGAGAACTGCATCGGGTCGAACTCGTATTTATTCCGCATAAGGCAAAACTTAATGCCTCCATTTACTACCCTTTGATACTAGAGATTGTATAAAGCCGTGGGCGCAAGTTAAAGGGCAAACTCAACGGTGGCTCAGCGACAACGTGCGAAGGTAAATTTCTTCCGGACAATGGCCCCAATGCTTGCCCGACCTCAACCCCAAACATTTTTCTTTGAAGAATTTTGCTTTAGCAGCAAGCGAAGGGTTTGTTCACATGTTGCGTATTGCTGTATTATAAAGGAGAAAGCCAAACTTATTGAGTATTAATGAGTAAGTTGCTTTGAAAATATTCTTGAAACATGCTGTAAAACTTTGAATAAAATTATTTTGGCTGCTATATCCTACATATACAAGAAACGCATGCGTGACAGCGTATCACTATTTAATAAGTCGTATGCCCTTTAAAGCACGTTAACGAGTCTAAACTGCTTTGACATACAAATGGTAAACACCTTTTCGCTTTTGCATAGGCTTTAATTGTTTTAGATCCTTTTACAGCTAAGAAAGGCTGACCGAGGAAGCGGATCTTAAGGTCACTCACGTATACGAGATGCCCTTCAGGTAAAATTTCTTATACAAAAAAATCTTTATATAGCCTTTATAAGAGTTTTTGTTCCCTTTAAATAACTACACCCGCTACAAACTATACCCGCTACAAACTTACGGCACATTCGGAACATTTGTAAACGCGACTTCCGAATTCTAATAAATTGAGTTGCTCCTTTCGAAATCGAATGAAACCTTATCTCCTCTATTGTCTCAAAGCATTGCTTCTTTATTGTATCCATGGGAATAGGAAAACGTTGTTCAAGGTCAGATCCGTAAAATAAAGAAGCTGCGGAAATATATAAATCGATTTTCAATAAAGAATCCAAATTCTGCAATGATGTGTGTGCCGGTGCGTTGTCGTATTGGAAGATCCAAAAAGTAGTTGCCCAGAGTACAGGCCTCCTGTGTCGGGCGTTCTCGCGTGTTTTTTTTTAATTTTCGCAGTAGCATTCCCTATTGAGCCAGGTGACAAAAAATCGTGGAAGATGATTTTCTTGTAGTCAAAAAAAACAGTCAAAAGAGAAAATAAAACATAGCGACGTATACCCTCCCAGCGGAGAGCACCACCCAGTATTCATCTCTCCTGACGCGAGGCATCGGTGGCAGGTATGTATTTATGTAGGTAGATAGATAACTTACCCACAAGTCTTCCCCGACCGCACGCAGGAAAGACAGCCAGCTAGTGAAGCATCAGCATATTATTGATACGCGGTTCGTCCCGTGGAAATGTCTTTGTCAGAAGTGCAAGGTCAACTAACCCTCTAACATGCAAGTTTAATACCCCCCTTAAATCCCCCACAATTTCACTCGTAGAGGTACGCTTGCCGCTACTTTTGTAGTTCTAGAACTGATCAGCCACCTACGGAAACTTGGACCGCCAGGCGCGATAAAACTCTTCTTAAACATCTTATGGGGACGTCTCCGACCTAGCGACGAAACAGGCTTCTCTTCGGCCAGAATTACTTTCTACAACAGTTTGCGTAACGTCTTCACGCAGCACGACACAGGCCACAACATCACTGCCATGTGTGTGTTACTTTTAAACAGCTCTCACAGTGAGGTGGAAATATCATCGAATGCTCTTAACCTGCTAGCGGCCTTTCTGTAGAAGAATTAAGTGAGGATCGACTACGGTGTGGCGGAACTCTCTCCTTTCTAACAAACTATCGAATTAACGCAGGAAGGCACTCTTAATCCGCTGCTGTTTTTAGTTATGTTGGAGGCTCATGCAGCGATGATACGTGACCAGAGAAACCTAGTAAAATTGACCGTGACTGTGTGCCGACGATCTTGTAGTTCACCGTAGCTGCAGCTTCCAGGTCCAGCAGACGCTTGGCAGTTTACAAAGAGTCTCTCGAGAGCTTGGCCTCTCCATAACTTTAGCGAAGACGGTTGCGATGACGTTCAGGGTATTGCTTCGCAGAACACCCTTCCATTCGCAGGATCACTTCTTGCCTACGTAAGCGGGCTTCCGTACCCCTTGTAGCAATCACCAGTTATGGAATCAAAGTCATCTAAGAAGAAGTAACTCAGCGTACTTCGAGAAACTGGGCCGGAAAAGCCGCATTCCTACAGCGGCATGAAGCAAAAGGCTAGGCTGCCTCCTAGCCAGCTCCTCTACCGTCAGTCGCGCAACATTGACGTTTTAACTACAAGACACCTAGACCTTTCGACGACTGTCTCGCGAACTAGAAGCAAATTTGGCTGAAATTGACATGAGATTCCTATCCAAATGAGCTATGCAAGACCGGTCGTGGTAGAAGCCCAACCGCACAAATCGATGCGTTTTGCAGTTTGTCATAAATTTAATATGGTATTTACGAATCCGTCTAATCCTTTGTGTGCACTCGGTGTGAGGGACAATTTGGTAGATACCTGGCTACCTCAGATTGCCTCCCTGCTAAGCTTAGAATCTTAGCGTTTCATCTTATATAGTTTACACTGACCTCTGTATATACGATACCAAACAAAGGTAAATAAGTATTAAATGGACATTTTAAAACCACGTTGTCACAAAAACAATGTAGACTTTTAATTACGCAAATGATGAGCTAAGTCGCGACTTCAGTTAAACAAAGGGGGAAATCAAGAATAAAAATTACATGCATTTCTACCTACATTCATTTACTTCTGAAACGCCTACAGCCTTGAAACACGATTTTGCCGAACGCACTACCGTAGGACTCATTCGCAATGACTTCGCAATATTCGCCTATTCGACAGGTCCACAGTCTAATTGCGGAAATTGTATGCAATTGGTGTGAAGCAGCCCAGAAAGCGGCTGTTTAATAGTGGTCACATTATGACGGTTACCAGGGTCTTCTCCCGGACGACCACGAATTGTGATATTGGCTTTCCAATCTGTCGTACAAGGTATTGGCAGCCCAGCAGGAATATCGGCCCGAGCGCTGTCTCGTCCACTATGGTGGAACCTAATGCTTCTAAGAGGCGGACGCGACGATAGCAAATTACAGCGTTACGACTCGTGCTTGAAGTAATATGTTCTTTTTTTTTTGCTTTAACCATGAGCTGATGGTGATCTGCTCTGTCAAATGAGCACCTGCAAGTAGGCAACTCACGTCGTTGCCTCGGGCGTATACGAGGCCCTTAGATGCTTACAGCGGTCCTACAAGTGGCGTCTTACATGCGATTTGTGTACTGTGTTGATTACATGACGATCATGATAATAAACCAAATGTATTGTGTGTCAAAGTAGTCAAATGCTCTGCTGCGTATGACGTTAGTAGTAATAAAGAAATCGTGGAATTTCCGCTACGTTGTTTGGTATCTTTGCGCTTTTTGACGTCCCACTGCGCCAAATAGCATGTCCGTGTTTTGTTATATATAGCATGTGTATGGTACATATATATATATATATAAAGAAACATGTATGTTATATATATATATATATATATACATATATATATATAAAGAAACATGTATGTTATAGAAAATATTGTGATAATTTATTAATAATTTACAATACGTTTGCACACTCGGCAGTGCTCGCCTTAATAAAATGGTGGTAAAAAGGTGTCACGTGAGGTTAAGAATCAGCTGCCCGTGTCCTTGCTTGGTCCACAAGTCTGGCAGCTGAGTCTACCGGCGGTGTTGTTGCCGTCACGTGATGCCATCGTTGTCTTGGTCCACAGCGGTGGTAAGATTTCTTTAAAAGTTTCGTACGTGAACGATGGTGCAATTTTACGCAGATGTTGTTGTTCAAATCGCTAAAATGAAACTGTCTTCAGACCATCATTCTGTTTGTCTATATATATATATATATATATATAAGGTCAATATTTATTTATGTTGAGCAAAATATACATTTGTGATGTAAGAACATGTGCTCAGCCCACTCAGGGCATATCTCAAGGCTATATATATATATATATATATATATATATATACACGGTGTGTTCAAAACGTATCGCGACTTTTGAATTTTCGCGGGTTACGTATATTCGAATTTCGATTTTTTGTGGCGTTATGTTGGTACTCATGTCTCTCACTTATGCCGACAAGCTCGGCTATTTTGAATGTTCACTTAATTGTTGACAGCTGCTTTGCTTGCACGTGTTTTGGATCGTCTTCGATTTTTACCTATTCAAAAAAATGGATCAAAGAACCTGTATCAAATTTTGTGTGAAAAACGAAATTAAGTGCGCGGATGCATTCCGAATGTTGACTGTGGCATACGGAGAAGCTACCTTGGACCGAAGCAACGTTTATCGGTGGTACAAAATGTTCTCAGAAGGCCGAGAAGATGTGAACGACGAAGAGCGTGCCGCACGCCCGACCACTTCAACAACAGACGAAAAAATTAATGAAGTGGAGAAAATGGTATTGGCCAATCGTCGA
Organism: Dermanyssus gallinae; assembly: GCA_003439945.1. Lineage (NCBI taxonomy): Eukaryota > Metazoa > Arthropoda > Arachnida > Mesostigmata > Dermanyssidae > Dermanyssus > Dermanyssus gallinae. The sequence goes on along the minus strand of QVRM01000145.1, from coordinate 38,210 downwards.
ATCACCGTTAGAGAAGTTGCTGAGGACCTAAACATATCGATTGGCTCGTGCCATTCGATTTTTATCAATGATTTGGGCATGAGACGGGTCGCCGCGAAATTCGTACCAAAATTGCTCAATTGCGACCAAAAACAGCATCGCATGAACATTCTCTCTCTGTCCGCGACGACCCAAATTTGCTTCAGAGGGTTATAACTGGTGACGAATCGTGGGTTTATGGTTATGACGTGGAAACCAAAGCTCAATCATCTCAATGGAAGCTGCCGCACGAACCAAGACCGAAAAAAGCGCGCCAAGTTCGGTCGAATGTGAAAGTTTTGCTGACAGTTTTCTTCGATTGCAGGGGCGTGGTGCATCATGAGTTCTTGCCACAGGGTAGAACGGTCAATAAGGAATATTACCTGCAAGTTATGCGCAATTTGCGCGAAGCAATCCGCCAGAAACGCCCGGATTTGTGGAAGAACAAAAATTGGCTTTTGCACCACGATAACGCCCCTGCTCACACATCGTTGCTTGTGCGCGAGTTTTTGGCCAAAAAACAACACACTAATGATGCCGCAGCCACCGTATTCCCCAGATCTGGCCCCCCTGTGACTTTTTCTTGTTCCCTAAACTGAAGAGGCCCATGAAAGGACGACGTTACGCTACGCTTGACGAGATAAAGGCGGCATCGAAGGAGGAGCTGAACAAGATAAAAAAAAATGGTTTTTTGAAGTGCTTCGAAGATTGGAAAAAACCGTTGGCACAAGTGTATTATATCTCATGGGGATTACTTTGAAGGGGACAAAATAGATATTCATGAATAAATGAATAAGTTTTGAAAAAACACAAAAGTCGCGATACTTTTTGTACACACCTCGTATATATAGTTAACGGTCTTGACGCACGCTTTCTCTAAGTGAGTCCCATTTTTGGTCAGCTCGCGTATATCGTAGACACGTTTCCGTCTGCATTTAATCTGTGTATATTTGCTGAATGACGTTCTTTCTATAGAGAATATATACTTAATTTTTGGCCACCGTCTGTTCACGTATTCGCAGCACGCTTCTACAGCTGCTTTAAAAACCATTCATATAATTTACATTTGCATTAGCATATCCACGTTTTATACGCTGAAACGATACGATGCGCTCACTCAGAAACGGGCGACTAAGTCAAATTGACTCGACGTAGGGATTTAGAATAAAAATAAAAATAAGAAACGCGAAATTAGTCTTGTTTATCTCTGCAACACACGCATGACAAAATATGCGCTGTAATTCAATTTGCCCCAACACATAGTCTCAAAAGCAACGACTTTTGCGTACGAGCGGAATTTGATAAATCTTGCTACACATGAACATATGCGCATAGCCACTAATATAATAATAACACTAGGATAATTTTAGGATTTAGACATTTGGCCGGTTAACCGGCTTAAGGTGGCTATGGTACAGCTACAATGTCGGTTATAACCATTTTAGAAAGAATTTATATTTATACGTGTTACAGTAGACGTGGATGGCTAAATGCAATAAAAGAAGGCCTTCAACCTAGTAGTGAGGGCCATTATGGTACAAAAAAAGAAGGCGCCATTCAAGAGAGCACAAGGGTATATTTTAAGCCGCTTAGGTGGGCCACTCCGAGGCGCTTTTCGTCGTTGGCGCAGAAAGCCGATATAAGGTGTGTGTGGGAGAGAGAGCGTGCTGAGAGGAGAAACCAAGTCCAGTTAACTCATTTAGGCACAATCGTCGCGATTATGTGAGAAACTCCGGTAATCCAGTTAACCACTGAACGAGATGGGCCGTTGGAGACGAGGAACGGAGATAAGCGACGAGCGAAGCAAAAAAAAACAAAGGACGAAAGATACTTGTACAAGATACCGAGAAATGGCAGATTCAGCCTCGAAGGCGCCTCCCAGGCGGGCCGAGATGGGGTGCAGAGGAACGAGCGAAAGCTGCTAAGGCCAAGTGAAATCAGTTACAATCAAAGGGAACACTGAATGACAGACCCGTGTTAAGTATGAGTCTGGTTGCAGTGCTAAGGGTGTCAAAGCCAGCCTGCCAGCCACTTGACATAAGCCGAGATACCCTTCAGTTTGATACCCCTCCGTGCGCAACGGGCAACCAGCGCCGCTTAGATGTGTGTCGACGATTACGAACGAGCGGTGTCCGAGGCTCGGCTGTCGGCTGTTCCTCGAAGTACTTCGGCTTCGAGGAAGTGGAGGTTGTAAGTTACGTTATCTGTCCATCTTGGAGTCTGCTATTGCAGTTATCGTGTGGGCGCCATAATTACTGCAGTATTGTCGTTATGCTCGTTGTCCTCGCAGATTCTCTTGTTCTCCTGCTAGTGGTAAAAATAAGTGAAATAAAGCATACACACAGTCGCCCCAAGTTCATCCCCTAAGCCTCACTACGTACGATAAAAACAAAGTACCACACAATCTTCAAGCAAAACCGCGGAGAAGATCAGCGTGCGTGGTAAATGTGAACGCGCACTTCACCGGTTGCTCCACCGCGGCACGTTCGTCGTGTCGAACGCAGGTACAGTAGCAGGCGCGATAAAGTATAACACTTTGCCGCCATTAGTCACTCTATGCATAGTGATCCGTTAATTGCTTGAATAAATATTTAATGCTGTAACTTGCTCTGCACACAAACGATATCGTGGCAGAATACCATTCTTATTTATCACTAAGAAAATCTGAGCTCATGTTTGTCGAATACGATTACCCTCCCCAAACACTTTATAAATAAACAACAGATACGCAAAATAAGCGTTGCGAATTAAAGTATTGAGGCTTGTCGACGATTAGATAAACGACTTAAATAGCTATTTATTTAAAACAAAATTTGCAATGAATCTTTTTTTTTTGCATGCACACAATAGATCGCGTACCACCGTGCAAGTATATTTTGCATAATATCTTGTGGAGGTTCTATACTGGTTCCTTGACTAATTTCCTACAAATACTCATATATATATATCAATAAAATAAATAAATATTCGAACAAACGATTTGCATAATGATACATTAATGTATATTGTGTTGTCAAGGCTGTTGTTTGCAGAACATATATATATATATCTATATATATATATATATATATATATATATATACATATACAGGGTCTATCCTAACCTACGTAGGTTTTTAAAGTTTGGCAGAACTCGGCAATAATTGTTTTCCCCCAAATTGAAGGAGGGAAACGTCTTGTTTAGATGATTTTTATAAAAGTAGTTTTTCTGCCTTTTTTCCCTACATAGTTGCGCATCTAGGTATGCGGCAAAATCAGTTAAAGCATGAAGGAACCAACTATATCGGCGTGTTTGGCGAACAATTTTGCATAGACTGAATGGCGCCCGACGTAAGCTAGCGACAGGCGAATAGCCGGACTGTTGGAAACTATAAAAAGTCGATATGTTGTTATGTCTTACGTTGAAGCTTTCACGTAAAGTACCGTAAAATGTTGCCATAACGGCCAAAAAATTACGTCCAGAAGACTATTTTTAGCCAATAGCAAATTTAATTCTCATCATTTTCGTACCAAAGCTTTACGTAATTGTCGAGTACCTAAACTTTTTCAAGAAGAATTTCTAAGAGAATCCGAGTGGAACTGGCGACTGCCGTGACAGCAGTCGAAGATAAACGGTGATATTAAACACAACAAGAGTAAGAGCTACAAAGAACTGCACCCAGTGTCTAGACGCTCTGTTATTGCATGCATGGTGCGGCACGTGCGTGAGCAGCTGCTCACGGGAGCTTCGCGGATGTCGAACACGTCGCTCAACTTTGTTTGGACTCCGTTCGCTTGGCGATCGCCATTTACTCAACAACAACAACAACAACAACCGGCAAACTAGTGAACTCACTAGTCATTAGGTAGTTAGTGCAGCCGCTGCCACCATTGCAGTGGTGATCTGGAGGCGTGTGCGTAGTATATCGGCAACAACAACTTCAACAACAATAGCAATGACAACAACAAAACGACAACAACAGCAACAACGAACCACCACAGCTAGTGCATTTGCTGCGCCCGTCGGGTCGACAGAAAGTGTTCGATCGCAAATCGTCGCTGTCATTGTCCTCCTCAGTGTCGTCCTGCCACGTTTGTTGTCAATAGTAGGTCCTCATGCTGCCGCTGGCGAGTTGTCCACAAGGCCGTCGCCAGCTGGCACTATTCCGGCGCGCCCCGTACACCACCCCTCTCGCAAGCGCCGCCCCTGCAGACGGCTATCCGAGGGACGGCTGAGGAGGAGACGACAACGACGACGCCGCGGTGCCACGAAAGCATCGCCAGTTGGCAATGAGCTGGTGGTAGCAGTGTCAGTGGTGGCAAAGGCCACGGGCGCGTTAGAGCCCATGCCGCACAACGCAGCTCTTTATCTATCTGCCTATTTACGAATCTTTCTATCTACCTATGTCTCTATCTATCTTTCTCTCGCTCACACAGACGCACACGCGTACACCCACCCAGGCACGCTCTGGAACGAGTCGTGAGCCGTTTGTATCAATTAGAGATGTCGACACAAAATCGAATGGAAACGGAGAATGGACAGCGCGGACAAGAAGTGCGAGGCCGGCCTCCGGACCAACGAGAGCGAGGTCGGGAAAGCAAGAATGCAGGTAGGCGAGGGAGAGAGCGAGCGTTCGGGGGTTTGCTCGATCTGTCTGTCTGTCGGTCGGCCGGTTGGTCGGTGGGGCGCCTGTGCGTCGCCTCTAAGGGCATGGGGGCGCCACGATACGCCCCCGCCATTGTCGATACGCCCGCTGTTTTGCGCCTTATAGAGAGCATCTATTACGCCGTCGCCACCTCCGCCGTCCCGTAGCTACTTCTGTCGCTGCAGCAACGACAGCAACAGCAGCAGCAGCAGCAGCGCCACCAACAGCGGTCGGTAGAGGTATCTTCTGTTATCGCGATAGGCGAGTTCAAGCATCTACTGGTGGACTATCTGGCAATGACAACATTACGAAGAGCAGCAGGAACAAGCGTATTAAAAAATCAAAACGTTCCAACAACAGCAACAACAGCAACAACAACAACAACAGTATTAATAACAACAATAACAACCCCGGAACAACAATAACAACAGTATTAGCAACAACAAACTATCTACAACGGCAGCAGTAACAAGAGTGTCATTTGAAAACTACAATTGTAACAAAAATAGCAATAAAAACAATAACAGTAGCACCACCTGCAACACCAGCATTAACAACTTGAGACAGCAACAGAAGCAACCACAACAATAACAACCATACTAACCATATTATTTATAACAGCAACAACGACAACAGCAGCAGCCAAACACAACTAGCCACAATCTGGCCGTAAAGGCAGCCATATTAGCGTTGCTTAAGTGCCCTGTTATTTTTCTAGAGAGTTGAGCCGCTAAAACACATTAGAACGGCATCGTATTTCGGCAGAATATGTTAGTACAGGGATTAACAGTGCAAAATGTGCGCAGCGGGGGGTACGAGGGACCAACATGGGCCTAGACCAGCCCATCCGAAAACCAATAGAACACATAGACTGAAAGTACCATAAATTCGCATCTTTGTTTATTATTATGCTTTAGCATTTCTAGAGAAACGTTTTGTAGCTCTCACTCAATGTTCGAACGTTTATGTGAAAACCACACCGTTTGGGTAGCCAATCGTTGCACACCAGTTTTCGCATTCATCTCTCAACTCCAGGTAGGCACCTATACAGACACGCACACAGAAATCCATTGACTTCAAGCGCGAGAAAGCAGAGGGCCATTGTTTGAATTGCAGGAGAAGCTGCATACGTATGGATTGCTTCGAATGGGACGTGAGTCATTCATGGCTGGCCGTGGCTCTCCACCAAGCTTGGTTGGAAGCAGCCTAGGTGGAAGCTTCTCTAGCTATCCCCTCTGCCGTTCCAACGCCGTTTCGCGCAGTTTTGAATGTGTTCCACTAGTCGACGAGCTCGACAACGTTAAGCGGTTCTCGAGGAAAGGCCTCTATAGCATGCGATTCGCTTTGCGCATTACATGGAGACTGTCTCTCCATTGAACGTGCGCTGTGCGCGGTGTATAACCTACCCGCTCACGCCAAAGTAGGAATTTTGGATCTCAAGCCTTCCCTGTTATTGCTGTGGTGCTGTTCTTTTAACGTCGTTTACGTTCTGGCACGGGCGCGACTCTAACAATTACAACAACCGTGACACTGCCAGGCTTGCTTGCCACTGGCAACAGAACTATAACAGTTTAGGAGGGAGTTTGGATGGCACCAATCGCTTGAGCGGCCGCTGCGTCTGCGTTGTTAGTGATCCTGCGTGCTCCTGCAGTGTACCACGGCAATTTACAGATATCTGGTGCCAGGCCACCGATAAGCACAATTAAGCAGAAAGTTTTCCAAAGAACTCCATATATCATGATCTCATAGTGCCAATTCGACCTAAAGGTAGATCTAGCGGGGAAAATACGACGATCATATAAAAGTGCACGTTTCTTAGATCAATTGACATGATCTTGCAATACAATATTCATCATATATATAATAATTATTATTAATCCAAGAAATACAATATTCATCATATATATAATAATTATTATTAATCCAAGAAATACAATATTCATCATATATATAATATTTATGGACCCCTCTGGTTACAGGAGCGGCCTTTTAAGTAAGCGTTGATCGACCTTGCGAAGTGTGCTTGTTACATTCACATAGAGTTCTGCGGAACACAGGTAATTTAATTGCGTTTCAAACTTCTACATTTTTAAACTTGGGTTAGCATGTTATTCACGATGTACGCGACAGCTGCTACTTAGAAGCTTGCCCAGGGCGTAGGTGTACATACCGGAAAGACGGTTGTCATCACGGGGGACTCGGACGCTGCAGGAGTGCGTTGCGGAGCATAACTTGACGGCCTTTAACAACGAAACAGCACCCTCCTTCTGCCGGAAAAACAAGATGGCACTTATCGTCTTCACGATAGTTGACGCAGTGACCTGTCCTCTGGTAGCGGAGTGGCGGGTAGGAGATGAGGAGGAGATCATGAATCAAAAAGATGACACATCTGTTTCACCCTTACGGCCCCGAAGACTCGGTCATCTTGCCCCCGCGTAGACAGAGATGGCAGGCAAGGAGGCTGGATCTTTGCGCCAAAATCGATAAGGCCTGCGGTACACCGGGGAAGAAGAGCATAGACGAGTACTAGCTCTCCGCCGACACTGCTGCTCACATGGTGGAAGCCCCCGCTGTTTGGTCCCGGGGAGTAGCGTACCTGGGCTTCCTCATGAGGGAGAAGACACGCCTAAAACAAAATCGAAGAGCTCGAATTGGAGGGTCGAGAGGAGTGGCCGAGGGAGGGTTTGCTAAAGGGTGACAGGCATTAACCAAGGTCTCGACGCTCCTCCGGTTCCTGGAACAAGTCTACCGAGAAATCCACGAGCAGGCCAAAGTAAGAAGTCCCCTCCTTATAGCCTCAAGTAGTGCCACACAATTCTGAACCTCAAGGAGGTGTGAAGGAAAAGGGTGCGGTTATCAACTCTGCTTGTGCATAATACATTTACCGAAACTTCCGAAAACGTCGGCGTGCCAAGCGTACGTTGGATGAATACAAAAGCAGAAAAACGCCAGGGAGATTCTAGAGAAATTTGCGCCCTACAAAGATTGTACTACATTCTTAACTGCGCAAGATACTTTCAGTGGGGGGGGGAAGGGCTTGATGCTTTGTCCTCATGTCACTTGCATCATGCTGGATTATAGCTTCTTCAGAATGCTCCGGTGCTGTGATTTCTTTTTTATTGGCCTTGTCAACAAGGGGACATAGCAATTTCCAAAGACCTTAACGTTAGCTTTTTAGGTAAACGATATCACTAGCTATGCGATGTGCGAGGGGCAATGCTGCATCCCTAGTGAGCACACATAGGGTAAAATGCAACCAGGACTTTCATAATGTTGATAACGTGAAGTGTTGCTGATCTAAAGCCATAGAACATGCTATATACGAAATATTTCAGATCAAAGGCTATCCGGCTGATGTACGGGTGGCTTCCTTTAGGTCAATAGCGAACAAAATTATTCAATGGATGTGTGCGGGGTACAGTGGAAGTATGTGTAGATGATACCAGGGGCCATTGCTACGACATTAGCATTGCGAGTCATTGGTGTATGAGTGCTCTGTGGATTCGTGTGTTTCTATGACATATGACATAGGAATAAGCTACTACGACCCCTACTGCTACTACTACAACTACTTCTATGACAAACTTATACGATGTTGATAAACTTGTGCCCTTAATGCCATTGCCACAAACGCGTACCTCGCACACTGCCGCTGCTGTGTCGTCGGGGTCCTTTCTAGCAAACTTTTCTCATTTCGCGATGCTTTGGTTTGTTTATTCGATCGTTTTGCCGTTCTCCTTTGGGTTGCTCTCTCTCTATCGCTTTATCTTTCACTCGTTGTCTGTATTTCTCTTTTCTCCTCTATGGCCGCTGGGCCGAATTGAAGCGAGTTTCACTCGTTGGCGTTAGCTCCCCACCACCGGAAAGTGGAAAGTTTTACCCAAGTAACTGTGAAGGAGCAACTTCTCTTCAATTGGCAACTAACGCCGCCAGCTACCAGGGAGAAAGAGAGAAAGCAGAAGCACGTAGATGCAGATACTGACAACAGTGTTGGCGGCGGTATACACGAGCGCCTTATGGCACGCATAGACGTCATTCTATAGAACAGTATTCGAGTGTCTCTGCTTAGGTTTACACATCGATCCACCCCGAGGTCTATACGCAGGCTGAAACACGAATGCGCACACTTCATATGCATCGGTCCTGAGGTCAAGGTGAAGGGTAACGAACTACACGAGTTAGTTGCCAGTTGCAACACATGTGAACCACCAACCATTTAGCTATAGGCAAGGAGGCAAGAAAACCGCAGTCAGCGATTGAGACAATAAAGAACGGATCAGCCTCGGTCGACTCTGAATCAAATAGTCGCGATCCAACTTTCAGGTTCAGCCACGTGAATTGATTGGATTTATGAAATATTTGACAGTCTTGTAGTACAAAAAAGAAGTTAAAATAACCTTGATATTAGATCAGCTTTATCTGATTTACTTCGATCGACCCTCTACTTGGAAGCACCACTGGAAGCATTGGACTTTTGTCTCAAAAGTGTAACTATACACACATGAGTCGTCTCCTGTAATCATTCTTAGAAGTGATCCAGGGTCTTATGCCACAGCCTAAAAGTTCAATACGGATATTTCTCGACGGGCATGTCTTAGAAGTGATTATAGGTCTTATGCCACAGCCTGAAAGTTCAATTCGGATATTTCTCGATGGGCGTTTACCTGCTGGAGATTCAACATGTTTGGAACGTACTTCGCTGCCAGTCTTCTGACAAATATCGGCAAATTCTAAAATATCGGCAAGACTGCTAAAACTGATCCATAAGGTATATTTAATTCTTCAGCTATCTCGTTGATAGTCATTCGGCAATTGTTCTGTTATGAACATGGAAAGCCGTTCCGAACTTCTTCGGGTCTTTTTACGTATGTTGCGAAATCGACGATACACCGTATACACAGTGTTTGAATACACTGCTTAACCACCATACGTAGTTAATAACCTTTCCATCGTTTTAGAATGCATTATTTGGTTTTTAGAACATATCATTTTGACTCCTCCGTTTTCGACTCTTTAAAAATCGCTTAACTTTGTTTTTTACTTCTATTAACCAACCTCAAACAGCAACCGCCGCCATTTTGGCGAAATAAATAGGGCCTGCATGTAGCTGATGAATGGCGCTTCTGAGCAAAAGAAACCGGCGGACCTTGGTTTTGTTTCTCCGGTAAAATTCAAAGCACTAGAGTCTTCCAATTTGCCCTTACATATAAACAAATATTAATATATATACAAAATCGGAATACGGACAATGGCGAAAACATGTTTGGAAGAATTAGGATATAATTAGAGATGCTATTTTGTTGCAAGAGTTGGTAATGTCAAATTGAAAGATCTGGTGGTGATAGAGATTGGCTTTGAGGGGACAATATCGGTAATTATAAGGGTATATAGAGAGGCCAACTCCTCTGGTATATAGCATACGACAGAGTCCTGCGGTTAGACAAACTGCCCGACGGGGTGAACATAATCGCATACGCCGATGATCTGGCGCTGGTGGTCACCGAGAGAACGGAGGTGGTGCTTGAGGCGCGAGCGAACACGGCTCTTTTCAGAATAGAGAAGTGGATGGCCGACAATTAACTGGAGCTGGCCCCTCAGAAGACCGAGGTAATCTACCTAACTGGCCGCCGTCGACTAGGCAAGCATCATTAGAACTTGCAGGGCACCGGCTGACTATCAAACGAGAGGCAAGGTAGCTAGGTGTAACGCTGGACACAGGCCTCACCGGCCTGCCACACATCCAGAGCATCATCCAAAAGGTCACGAAGGTCTCCACCAACCTTGCACGCATCCTTCCTCGCGAGGGGGGCGCAACGCACGCCAAACGGCTGCTCCTAGCGGCCGTGGCAAAGGCCCTTGCTCTGTATGCCGCGCCCATATGGGCTGGTATGGCGCTGCAGACCGCAAAGGCGCGGCGCATGATACGAAGCTCCCAAAGAGCGATGGCCATCCGGGTCACGCGAGCCTACCGGACTGTCTCGACGGACGTCCTGTTGGCGCTTGCCTGCCAGATCCCTTGGGACATACTTGCCGAAGAAAGAAGCAAGCGCAAGAAGGACGGCGACACTTCCTGGACCCAAGCACGGGAGCACTACCTGGACACATGGGCGCGCATATGGTTCAACCCATTAGCTGAGGACACCAGAGGGGCCTAGACAAGAAGCTTAATCACTGACCTCAAAACCTGGTAAAAGCTCTAGGGAACACTTACACATTACTCCGTGCAAGTGCTCACAGGGCATGGACAATTCCAGCCGTACGTTTTCCGCATAGGCAAGGCGAATACAGATATCTGCAAACGCACCCGACGACGCGGCGCACACCGTAGAGGACTGCGAGGCCCTTACGGCCTACCGCACGGGCTCCTCCTATGTCCACAAAGGTAGTCCGACTACGACCATCGTGGCCAACATGCTCAAGTCGACGGACTGGCACGCTGGGATCCATTACCTAGACGGGATTATGCGCGAAAAATTTCGCCAGGAAGATCGCCGCAGATGGCCATTCAACACTAGGTCTCTAGTGTTCACTCCCGGGCAGGACCCACTCCCTGCTCGGGACATACTCGTAGACTAAGAAGAGGGTCGCAGCACGGGACTCCCCTCTCCTGGTCTCGAGGTAATGGTTCACAATTCCGAACCAGGAAAGTGTAGAAGAGGTGGTTGTTAGTGGGTAGCACGCGCGGATTGGATCGAGTATTATATTCTCCCCTGGCGTTTAGTCCCACACTACCCTTCATTAACATCGGAGGGTGGCGTAAAGCATTTGCCACCTCTACAAAAAACAGAGAGGCCAACAACACGGAAAAAGAAGATACGTCTGAGAGATGGGAAGCAATACAGAGCGGACAGTAAACTGCTACAACTAGCAGTATCGAACAGGGTTTAAATTTGAAATTTGGACCCGCGAGTTGAAGGGAGATATACGTACACACAGGGGGATTGAAACTCATGCGTATATCATGTACTGACAAAAGGTAAAATAGATAACTGGGCAGATGAAATCAGGATAGATGGAGAGAAACCATAGAATAATGGAAATTATTATAATTGGGTGGAAGAAAGCGAAAGGGGAAAGAAGCCGTGGCGGGTAGTTATACAAAATAATTGTCTAAATAACTACAAATAGACGCAGAAAATAGAATATGTAAAACAGCTCTTGGTGAAGAAACTGGTAGACGAGGTGCATAGGAAAATTAAGGATGCACATGAGAACTGCTGTGAGATAAAGAACTGAGTTAAAGGGGGGGGGGGCGGTGGGGTGATCTCATTAAATAGGGCAATATAGGAGCGGAAAAACTGGAGTAAAGAAAATAGAAAGGTAATGGGATGGGACGCAGATATGGCAGACTAGCATTGGGCCAATTACAAGAAAACCAAGGATAGAGCCTAAATGTTAATTTAAGATCAAATTAAAAATGCAGACGAGATGAAATTTACATGTTCTTTGACAGGATTTCGGGGGTTTCCAAGGGACAGCGGGTAAAACGGTTTTGGAACTAGGTAAGACAAAAGATAACATGAATGGCAAATTTGAAGCAGGGTCGAACATACATAGTAGAAGAAATAGACACGTCACAAGCACGCGTCGTAATTTCCACGACTGGCGGAACCAGTTTAGAAAGAGCACAGACTAGCACCGAGATTGCAAATGCAGCGGATGCGATCGAACGCGTGGCAAACAAATGAACCCAAAAACGACGCGTGGTCTTGACGGAATTTCAGTAGGAATTATCCAGACACTGGGGAAGGAATGGCCGTGTTGTTGCGTGCCCGAACGAAACAATTTAAGACTCTATTTAGAGGGGGCATACTCCCGTAGGGTCGGTGCTAGTGAAGAGTTTCTCTTCTTCCTAAGGAGGAGGTTAGATAATGACACTATACGAAATATGCAACTAATCACAATCACACCCATAACATATGGAATCTCTATTTATCGTCACATTTATTTCACTCATATTAGGTATGCATATAACATTGACACTATACGGTTGTCAGCTGCCCTCGGCATGTTCTTCGAAAGAGATAGCGCAGTGATTTCTTCGCAAGGGCCAGACAGGCAGACGTATGATACTTCGTACACGCATGAGAGCACAGTCGACAGACGCACTCCGTGCACTCCTCGTGGTAGTTCGTGTTCGAATAGAGCAGGTGATGATAGCGATGAACTACACATCTGGTACAGACGTGGCAATTGTCAATTGCAAAACCAGACCAGACGTAAGAGGCACTGAAAATATCCAGACCTCTAATCTCTCGCCGGACTTGTTTAACTTTATTTTCCCATTTCGAGATAAAGCTCTCGAATGATACCGTACGCGGCCAGTCTTCAACCTCAATCGAATTATTTCCACAACCGGTGAACAGCTTGATTTTAGGTATACAAAACGACGTCTTACCCGCATCGACAAGCAGAGTATAGCTTTGTTGTAAAACGCCTTTCAAGCTAACCAAAGTTTGCCTAAGTGAAATGTCCCCATACTCTGTCAAAACCGTATATCAGCCGTGGAACAATCTTGAGGGGGATGAGTGCCACTGCCTTTGGGACGAACAGTCGCCGGACATCTTGGAGTCTTAAAAAATACAATCAGATATTTGTCTCATAAACTCAGCAATGTTACTGACTGTCAATAATATCGAGTACCGTCGTTATAAAGGCCGTCGCCGAAGAATGGTCTCAAAAGCGCACTCTATCTCAAAAAAGTATTTCTGCGTGCTGGCTACAGTTAATGGCGTCGCGGTTGGATGCCCCCTTCCTCGCTGGCTGAGAGGGCTACTGTATAACCTTGTTAACTCAGTCAGCTGGTGCCGGACGGAGGCGGTAATAACCGCTCGTGACTTTAATTTGGCAACATGGCTCAAGGAAGCTTAATTCAAGAAAGCAGAATTTCAGGGAACAGATCGCAACTACGATCGAACGCTAACTAGCACTGGGAAGACACCTACATTCTTCAACGAGTTACAACCTGACCTTGTTTTCAGGAGAGCTGAATGCCTGGATCATGGAGCGGGGGGTACTCGCTACTTTAGAAAGCTTAAGTGAGCACTAATAAATGGAATTTTAGATGACGGCAAGAGCTTAAAGCAACTATCTATACACCGCTAACGGGCTCTGTGCCTCATTCTTATTTTTGCCTTGAACAAGTTTTACCTTACCCCAAATTAAAGTAATTGCATCGATCTACTGGTACTGCTGTCCGTCGTAAGAGATGCACATCGTAAAAGACAACCAATATTTGAGATACCTTTTGCTTGCTGATCGACTGCCACTGTTTCTATGGGGCAAATAGCTGTAAGAACTAAGCTGTTCTCCTAAACTGTATTTTTAGGATTCCTTCAACGTAGTTAGATATCGACGTAGCACTGACGTGAACATATAGTAACAGCCAACAGAAATTACGCCGATGGAAGCAGTACTGCGGCAAAAGAGATCATTTCAGGCCAAGCCCCGCGCCGCGGTCGACTCATATGGAAAGGCGGTCAATACCGGGGGTCCGCCAACCAAAGTTACAAGTACGACAGAAAGCAAAGAAGGCAAGGTTGCATAATAGATGAAAAATTAAGCTGTAACGTGCTGCAACGAAATTGCAATAAAACAAAAGCAACGCACGCAAACCTTGGAGGCAAAAGTATTTTTAAGTGACACCAGCATATGTATTATGAACGAACCCTACGGCACGTTAGGCCGGCCAACGACACTTGGATCGCATACACGGAAACCGATGCGACCATTATTACGAATAACCCAGCACGACTGTAAATATCGCTAGGAGAAAGAGCAGATTAGGCTCGGGATAGGCCGGGTACACTCTGCTGTTGTAGCTAAACTAAGTTGGGGTAAAAGAGCTGAGAAGGCTGGTACACGACCTTACTAACTTAATCAGAAGATGTTGGCCGGAAGCGGTAGTTACCACCGGTGGTTTTAATGTGGGCTCTAAGCTATGGGGCTTAAAAAAACGTAATTCAAGAAAAAGGGATATCATGGAATACCTGGCGCTGACGAACACTGGGGAGACACCTACGTTTCTCAATGGACTACGGTCGGGCATGGGACCTGCAAACACTGAATCGAGCCGTGTTCTGAATAGCTGCTAAGCTTACCACGGCGAGCAGCGGCCGGTAGTAGCATAAGAGTAAAAAATATATTGTTTGCTTAGATTACCAGGTAAGATAGATGTCGTCTAGGGTGCAGCACACCCGCCTTTTTGTACTAGGAAAACTTGAACAAGCTTTTCTCTGTGTCGCTTTAAACGTACGGCTATGCCCATATAGAAAGAGAAACTAAACAGCAAATGCGGAAAGACGGAATAATAGAATAAACTCGTAACATATAGCAAGCAGATATACTACTGTACATTGTGGTGGATTATATGGAAGGCATAAAAACCATAGGGTAAACTTCCGCCTAGCTAAAGCTGTAGACGGGATCGGCAGACAGCTATCAGAGACTCTCATGGACTCGAAGTAGTGCCACACTATTCCGAACCTTAAGGGAGCGCAGATGAATAAAGCCTACGGGAATGAAGTGCAGCAAATAAAGCCTACGGGCCGGACGAAATTATTCAACGCCTGTACGCAGGAGGGCAACATTCCGCAAAATTGAAAGAAATGTCTAATGGTCGTAAACCCAAAGAAAAAAAGCACTCCGTAGGCCCGAAATTCTGGAGAAGAATCGCTAAATAGAGTTGTGCTTATAACCCATTATCGAGTGTTCTTGTGAAGCGCTTGCTATCACACCTAGAACACAACTTTGTATATCTTTTACACAAGATGTCATTCCAATTATATACAATTAATAATACGTAAGTCAATATATACACCACATATTTTCTACATTATTTGTCTAACGCTCTCTCAGTAATAAAGAAAACATACTTCTCGTTATTTTGCTAGTCAAGTTGGCTTTGAAACTCGCTGAACTGTCGCACATTTCTCCGCTTAGATAAGTCTGTCACATGAGAAAGAAATACAGTATAACAGTCTGAGGGCGCAGGGCCAGGATTTGGCTGTAGATGCGGTAGAATTTAGCTTGCTCTTGATGGAATAATGCATTCACACTTTTACAGTTCGGCTTTTCGTACAGCTATTCGGCTATGGCTTGCTTTAAGCTATTCTGGCAGTTCTTTCCACCAGTAATCGCCTGTTTTTTTCTGCTGAAGTTTATAGTGCACCGTACCGGTCTGAAGCCGCCAGATGATGCCAGACGATTCTGGACTCGATGCCTCATTTTAAAAATGGCCTTGTGTGAGTTACGTTGTTGAAGACAATGCATTTCCCATGGTGATCAAATTTTTCAAAAAGTATGCTTTTCTCTGTTGGAAGGTACCTTTGGGCCACTTCGATCGGTACATAGAAAAATATTATAAATACATTCTAATTCAAGATATGAATATTGAATATATAAACAGAAAATGAAATATCAATAGGGTAATATGCAAATATGTTGCCTGCATTTGGCGCAACTGGTCTACCATTTTTAGACTCCTAAATATAAATTGCATTGATAAGTCCCTTGGCACTTACCGCATCCTTGGAGCACGTAATCAATTCCGCCCTTCTATTAGTCATTGCCAAATTTAGATCCGTTGAAGCCTTTAATGGCGGCTGCATTTAAATAGATTCCTCTCGCAAACCATTGTAGGCCTGTTTTCTCTGTGGTGACCACAATTCTCGTTGCTGTATTATGTTGGCAAACTCTCTTTTTTGAATTGCTTCGTTCGTGTGCGCTCAAGATATGCACCTCACTGTTCTTCTTATCAACTTTATGATTGATATGGAGGGGAGTTCTGATCCTTCGTGTTCTTGATCTATGTAGATTACCGATAGTGGCAATCATGTAGTCTTTTCAATGGGGTGCAAACAATATAGAGGTGCGACGGGCGTTTCAGCTTTTGATGGGCGACTTAAAGGCATCGCAGCGTGTGCAGTGAATTAGAAACAAATGCTCCCTGAAAACGCTCTGCTCCGTCGCTTTATTTCGCATTGGGCAAAGCGCAAAACGCGAATTCTGAAAATAAACTCGGTCAAAACTAGCAATTCGCAGTCTGTCATATTGCGAAAAACAACACTGTTTCGCACCTCCAATGTTTTCCCTCCGGGAATCGACCTTCTGACGTTCGCCGCCGATTATTGCAACGCCTGTGGTATCAGCGACCGCAAGCATCTTGCATATTCGGCTCGACCGAATATGGAAAAAACAAATATTAAAATGATTTTTTCCACACATGCAGTTAGCGACATTCCAAGAATATCTGTCTAATGTAGCCGCCGTTTGCTTGAATCACCAATTCCATTCGAGCTCCAAACCGCAGGCATCTAGCAAAACTTGCCTATTGAGGCTGTAGGCATCTTGGAAAACCTGCCTATTGAGATTGTAGCCATTTAGCAAAACCTGCCTATTGAGATTGCAGGCATCTAGCAAAGCCTGTTTATTGAGATTTGCGAACGCCTGCTGAATGGAGGCAGTGAGCGAGTCTGTGTTACAGATCTGTGTGTTGTTATGTGGAATTTTGTTAGATTCTCTCTCAATAACGCCCCACATATAGTAATTCAGAGATATATTTCTGGACTGCTAGAAGGCCGCCAGTGCCTATCCGAGAACATGCTCCGCCAGCCACCCACGCTCTAAACGGCTGATACGAGCGGGTGTTTCATCCTGCTCAAACATGTATTACAAACTATTCGGCACAGAATTTATCCACGGCCAAGTACAGGGTGGAGGACATTTAAATGAACTTTTTGAGTCACTGTTTGGCCAGTTTGGAAAAGTATGGTGTCACCACGTCTCGTTCACTATGCACCATACTTAAGACGTGCACATCAGAGCTGGCAAATTTTGTATGTACAAAGAGTAGTACAACAGGGTCATCGTCATGACCTTTTCAATGGTACAAGATGGTCGCCAGACCAATGGTTGTTTCGCCGGTGATTGTTGCGCTCCGGTGAATACATTCTTGTCAGAACAAAGGATCGAGCACGCCCTAAGAAAAACCAGGTGCGAATCTCTCTATGCCTAAGAAAACCCAAGTGCGCCCGACATCGAGCAAATCTATTTGCTTTATTTGGCCTCGGAAAGACTTCATCTGACTTCCGTATTATAAGAATTATGGCCCCCGTGAAAAATTTGACCAATGGTTTGCAATACCAACTTACATTTCATTCACTCAAAGCGCACATTATCAAAGTAAGAGGATCGTCGCTTAAAACACGCATCGAAGTAGGATAATCGTCTAAAGCGCAACTTTTGCCCGGCATCAACCTTTATCCTGAATCATCCGCTCTGCCGCGATCCGTGTGGAGCCCGGTTCAGCTTCTTCCGCAACCGCAATCTGCCATCCGCAATTTATTGGCAATCTGCAGTAATCCGTAATACACAATCGACTTCGAAAAACGACAAAAACATTTTATTTTTTTTTGGCTTTCTAAAATTCCTTAAACTCAACTACTTTGCCAGCCATGGTTGGCCTCTACATTCTACGTGGAACAACATCTCAAGTTCATAAATATCAGACGTGACGCACGAAAGCGTACTTCTATTACTTAGCATACGATCAGGCAGGCCACCTAAGTTTGACTGGATGTTGCCGCCGCATATATATTATCTGAATTTATCTTATGAACCCGACAGAGCTTTCTGCTTAATATATATATATATATAAACTGGTAGGCTTGTATGATTGCACGCATGTGCTCTCATATTCGTATTCTAAAATAGGCAATCTACGCAGTTTAGACATAATTCTAAAAACTGCCTATCTTAAAATTTGCATGTCCTCAAATTTAAGAGAGCATCACTAAGTTGGATTCAGACTCTACGGGTTGTTTTGGGTATCCGTTGTGCTGATTAGTAGTCCTTTACCCCGGGGTTCGTTAAGGAGCACCTTCAACCTCTTTTCCCCGGGCTTGATCGAGGTTTACCTCTTTGACTCTTAGGTTCCAGGAAATCTGTCTAGAGGGACCGGCATAGCTGCTGTGGACGCCAGCGACGTGACCGTGTGATATGGAGCGCCATAGGTATTTACGTCTTGTTGAGAAGGCAACGTGTTTAAGCCTTGAAACAAGTGCGCTCTCGTAGGGGTAATGACGATGCAGTAATGGTCACTCTATTATAAACGCGTCAATACCAAAATGCCATGGATAAGTGCATTATCCTAATATAAATGTTTGGGTCAAATAACATCGTTTACAATCCATTTCTGAGGTTGCCGTATGAATCCGACAGAACTCTTTGTCTGACCTAATATATACGAGGCCGGATTGAAAATTTCTGATAAACATTTATAAAAAAAAATTTGCAAAGTATGTTATTTCAAAACAGCTCTCGCCCGCTGCGATCAACTTGTGCTACGTTCTTTCACACTCGTCGAAACATTTTTAAACGTGTCCCTCGGAATCGAATTGTGTTACTCCTGCATTTTTTTTAGTCTCCTCAACTGTTTTGACACGTCGTTTTAATTTTTCATCCGTGGGAACAAGGAAAAATCGCATGGAGTCCGGGCCGTAGAATAGGGAGATTGCAAAAAATATAGACATATATATATATTTTTTTTAAATAACCCGAAATAAGTAACGATGCGCGCGCCAGTGCGTTGTGATGGATGATCTCAAAGTTGCTTGTCCAGAGTTCAGCCCTTTTGGATCGGACGTTCTGGCGCAAGTTTTTTTTTTTAATTTCGCAGTAGTATTTCTCATTGACCGTACAACGAGGTGGTCCAGAATTTTATTTTTTAAGAAGGTTGTTTTTAATTCTAGACTATCCTCCGTCCTCTACGGGCTTGGCACTCACCGTTAGGTATATCTTCAATGCACCGAGGGCCGGTCATGTTGAGATATCTAGGGTTTCCCCAACAGTCCTTGTGGCAGCATGGCCGCTAACTCTCAGCGGTATGGTTTATCTATTCTCAATGAGCATCGCTCAAAGAAAATTCGCTCAACAACAGGGATCGAGCCGGCGACACCCCGGTAGATGACAGCCATAACTAGCGCACTAGTCCCTTAGACCACGCCGCCACCCACAACGAGGTGGTACGCTCGTTAAATTTCTATATACTATAGATTTATATTCGGATATTTCCACAGCCTTCCTATTTGCCGGAGCTGCTCCGCGCGACTGTTGTCTGTTTGCACGGACTTTTCGAGGGAAAATCTAAGTCGAAGGAGTGGAAGGAAATGAATGAGACAAAAATGGCCAATTCAAACGGCGCGCAGTAGCTACAGCGAGTGGATCATGTACTGCCCAAACGAAGGCGTTTTAGTTGCTGGCAGCTCGAATGTGGAGCGCGTTGAAGCATTGATGTGATGAGCGCTATTAGGAATGATAAACGCTGTGATATTAATTGCTATGGAGGGGCGACTATGCGCACGGCAATTAAACGCGCTTTGGGTAAACTACGCCGTGTACTCGTCGCTTCAATCTAGTTATCCTTCATTCGAGACTAAACGATGTGATACTGCACAAAATGATTGTTCAATTTCGGAAGTGTGGTTCGAGATTGGGAGCATGCTTAACGATCTCGTCAGTTTCGTCCACAAAAATCATAATATTCGACTAGTCGTGTGCTCCATTTCCGATTCGATTGGAAAGGATAATCGTGTTCAATTGCTCAATTTAGGCATACCGCTTTAAATAATATTGAATTACATTTTATGACTGAAATATAATTAGGGAAGACATGTGACAAATAGTAGAAGACATGTGACAAATTGTGAATTAACGTAAGAATACAAATAAAATTTTGTGAAATCAAATTAGATGATGTTGAAGCCTTAGCGCTGGACGTGTTTTCCAAAATCAGTTACAGTCAGGATGGCATGCTTTTATGGCAAAAAAAATCGCTGTCGGAGCGCAAGAATCGTACAAAAATAATATGTGATTCTATAAAAAGTATATGTTATATTTCTAAATCAATTTAAATGATTGGGTTTTTAATCTTCCAAGCATCGACTAAAAAGTGCTAAAAACAGTTATTTTCAAATTCTTAAATTATAAAGGCAAATTTTATAAATGTTGTATAACGGACTGTTTATATCAATAAGTGGCTGTAATAACGCGTGCATCGGTAGATGCAAGAGACTCAGTCGAGCAGGTTGAGAGAACAGAGGGCGAACCCTATGTTTATTGTTTGCCTGCTGAATAAAATCACGCAGAGCATGACATATGAGCAGTTGTAGCAGCACGTTTACTGCCCTTCAACTCGATGCAAATGTCTAAGCACCAGACCCAGTTATTGAGCAGCCACTTAGTCTGGAGCAAGACGACATGCATTCGCGATGTCGAATTGTCGCGCTAGCTGGGAATGCACTGGGACAAGGAACCACGGGACACACCACACATTCGTCTAGCAGAAGAGCAAGCCGCTAGAGTCTCCCGCTAGATAGACCTTTTTTTTGTGAGTGGGGTGGAAAATATTTACGCACACTCGCCGATGTTTTGGCGGGTAGTGTGAGACTAAACGCAGGAGAGAGAGAGTACATGACTCAATCTAATTCCAGCGCACTACCCACTAAAAACCACCCCCAAGAACCCCCTCCTGGTTCGGAATTGTGAACCATTACTTCGAAACCAGGAGAGGGGAGTCTCACGCTTCAACCTTCTCCATAGTCTGTGGGTGCGACCCGAGCAGGTAGGTCCTGCTGGGTTCAATCTGGAAGGTTGCGGGCGATGAATCACGCCCGACGAATATTCTCTAGCCGGATCTTTTCGCGCATGAGCCCATCGAGGTATTTTAGGCCAGCACCCCAGTTAGTCGTCGAATCGACCATGTGTGTGACGATCGCCTGCGCGGTAGATGCCCGTAGGCCGCTAGACAGACCTGTTGATGCCCAACAGCTACGACCCACAGGAGAAAGGACGACGTCTTAGGATGTCGGTGGCGGTCGACACCGTAGTCTTATTAGCATCCCTGTTGTCGCAGTCAACCCCACCCTCCGCAATAAGCAACAGGGCGGCGCTGTGCAAAACCCAACGCGCAGGCGCTCCAAATATCACATTGGCCTATATAGCAGTGCGCACAGCGGTTGTCCTTGTTCTGGCTAGCAAAGTTTTCTGGGACTTGAAAGCCAATGTGGGATGTCCTGAAAAAGAGAACAAAAACCTCGATAATTGGTAAGCTCGAAGGGAGCTCTGGTTCGCACGGAGCGCTTGCAGAGCCGCTAAGGGCCTTAATCCCGTATATCGGAGCTTGGGTAGACAGGCCTAGATGTGAACTAATGTTTTTCATGACTCTGGTCCTTGCGGGGCACAAGGATGTTCAGTCTTACCGATTTAGAATGAAAAAAAGTACATCCCCATTCTGTAAGCATTGCCAAAGCGAAACTAAAGCCACGTCTGAACACACAGTCCTATAGTTTTGGCACGAGTTTTTCATCGTGCGGGCCTACCTAACGACGACACACTTAAAACGCTGGTACAGCTCATCAGCAAATCACGTGACGACTAAACCACTTTCGCTTGTAATATTGGAACACTTTGCACTCCAAGGAAAAGAAAAGTCGTTTCCACATAGCACGAGCATCCCGCGAGCCACCCCTGAAGAGGATCAGAGCCTAGAGAGAGATATTGGAGCCTGAAACGAATGGCCCTTGGAACTTGCTGACGAGTTTCTTGCAGTAGTGTCTGTCAGTACGTACCGCATTTCCAGTGAGCCGATATAAAAAGTCAGCTACGGCCCGGCTATATCGGTCTAGACAGAAGAAGAGACAGCGCGTACACTATGGGCAGACAGCTGCCTAAATCCAAGAAGGAGCGGGGCGGTGGGGGGGTGCCCTTCTCGTGGAGTAGTTCCCTTACCCTAACCGCCCCAGGTAGGAGGACACTCTCGAGCAGACGCAATGTAAGTGAGGTTCGACGAGCCCGAAGTGTAACTTGGGCGGTGGTAGTGGCGGCGTCGGTGGCGGATAGATAGTAATTACCGCAGCGACAGCTCTCGGTGCATTAAGTTCCCCGGCGAGGATTCAACCAGGCACCCGAACCCACCAAGCCCGAGCCACAGGATTGCTTAAACGCCAGCAACAGCAACGCCAGCAAGCAGGTGGTGGACGAGAATGACAAAGCATCAACAACAACATCCGCAAAAGTATCTGTAATAGTCGTTAGTAGTAGTAGCAGCAGCACTCGAGCCAAGCGTGCCGCACCGTACGAAGTGAGGTGTGTTGATGCGATGTCTGCTTGGCGTCGGGTCGAGATTGACTGACCTCCTGCTGCTGCTGCCGCTGCTGGCCGACTGGTCGTTGTACAACGAACGAACGAACGAAGTCAACACCTCTGAAACACTCGAGTCACTTTGTTCGTCAATAGTTGTCTTGGTCGTTGTTGTTGTCGTTGGTGTTGTTGTTGTTGCTGCTGCTGCTGCCGCTGCATTGGTGCTGTTACCCTTCCTGTGATACCGCTGGTGTTGTTGAAAAGTTGATTCTCTCGCGCGTCAACTCGAAAGTTACACCGCCATCTGCTCACAGGCCAGGCAGCAACGTCGGCAGCAAAGGGTTGTTTCACTCTTTCCATTTTCTCTCGCCGCGTTTTCCCGCCCCTCTTCTCGGCCAGCCGCCGAAAACAGGCCGACGAAAGTAAATCAGCCTCGCACGAGAGCATGAAACAACCCAAACGAACTACGCGAGCGTCGGCGGCGGCTCTGCTGCAGTCGTTGCTCGTTGACGATCGTTGCTGTCCACAAGTATGAGCTGTTGTAGCTTGATACGTCCCGGAACGGTTTCGCCAAACCGAACAAGCGGGTGAGTGAGTGACTGAGTGGCCGTTGGTCCTTCGTTATGGTCGGATAGCAGAAAGCTAGATGCTGAGGATGGGACAGATGATGACGATGACTTACCGGGGGCTATTAAAAGTGGCGGTTGTCGTCCGCATGAGATCAACGCAAAATTGCATCCTTCGTTCACCGCCGACGACGCCTTTCCTCACATACGATCCACTATTAGCAATGTTGCCGTCGTCATCTGCTGCTGCTGTTATAACTACTACTATATTATAAGACCAGTAAGAGTAGTAGTAAGACTACTACTACTACTACTACTACTAGGGCTAACAATACAGAATAGCTTTTCCTTCCTGCGTGTCGAGATGACAATGACCGGCAGCCTGCTGCTGCCGCGACTAACATGGACAACTACTCTTATGTCGCGCAACAACAGCGGTGTCACAGTTTTTGGTAACGTTTCACGTTCACTCCGAAACATCGCTTCTCAGACCCCATGTTCCATTGGAAAAAAAAAGACTTGCTTTTAACGAGCTTTACATTTTCTGTGTCACCTTTCAAAGAGTTTTTGAAGACCCTATATATATATATATATATATATATATATATACATATATATACATATGCTTGTGTAGTGAAGCCTTACCTCACATACGATCTACTATTAACAATGCTGTATGGATGTTGTATATAATATATATGATTCAAGAGAGGGGAAAAGATAAAACAGGACAGAAGGGGAAGATAGGAAAGATGTGGTAGAAGAAAGTAAGCAGCAACGAAGACACAGGTGAGGTCGGACGGACGCCTAGATAGGGTGGCATGTGCGTGAGTAAAGCAGAAGTAATCTAATAATAGTAGTCATACTAGCAGCAGCAGAAGAGCGAATCACGACAAGACGTGTGTGACACGTGAAGGCATGTGAGTAGAGTGGGGTAGAGAGAAAAAAGCAACAAAAACTGGAACAAGGGTCGACATAAGAAACACCGCGTAATGATGAACGGGTGGTGACGGAGCTGAGTGAAGAGGAGAAAAGGAAAGAAGAAAGAGGAGGAGAGAGAGAAAAGAAAACAAGAAAGAGGAGGAAAGAGAAAAGAAAAGAAGAACGAAGAGGAGAGAGAAAGAGAGAGGGGGCGTGGAGGTAAATAAAGATACCAAGAAAGATAGGCCGACGACGGAAAAACAGATAAAGGCAGAAACCGGTGAGACACAGAAAGAGAGACGGAGAGAAGGAATAGGCCGAGGCAAAACTGCGCGTCGGCTTAGATTCGATTAGACTATGGCTCCGGCACCACTGCCACCACCAACCACTACTACTACAGTGGGGCCGACGCCAAAGCCTCAAGCAGACAGACGTACGTGGCACGGCCGCGTGCTACGGAATATCCCGGACATGGCAGCGCGCCTCAACCAGGGCCAGGGCTTGCGGTCTTGCGGCGAATCTCGATGGCTTTGCAGGCCTTGCTCCTAACAGATAGTGTTATGATAGTAGTGGTGATGGTGGCAGCGACCTTCGTGGTGCCATAGGGCACCGCTGCTGCCGCCGCCGCTGCCGCCAAGGCCTTCTCATCTTCTAAGGCGCCTAGACACAGTTGTACTGCCACTGCTGTAGGACCTTTAGAAGAAGGTCAGCTCTCTGTGTATTTGTTTCGCTCGATGTCTGACTGTCTGGCCGGCCGGCTGATTGGCTGAAGGCTGGCTTAGTGTATGTCCATAGCTCTCGGAGATGATATGACTGTCGTCGAGCAGCATCGGCAAACAAAAAGACAAAAACAAATAGACTAGCCACATTGCCTGCCTAATTGATGTCGCTGCGCCGCATCCCGACGTTGTCGATCGTTGACGACCGAACGTAAGGTGGACACGCCTTACAAACTTGAGGAGAGAAGGTTTGAGACTATTATATATTAACGTATAGAACGGTAGCCCTCTAGCAGTCTTATACGGCAGTGATAAAATGGCCTCGAAATATATATGTGTATATATATATATATATATATATATATAATTTTGACTTAGATTTATTAACCAGCGTTGGGCTTACAATCTGGGTGTAAAGGGAATGCACATGTTCGTATATGTGTATATTTATCACGAATCCAATTATCAGGTCAACGAAGCTGCTCTGTCGAATGTTTAGAGGTGTTATAAATCACTCCCACTGCCGCCCTCAGAGTTTAGATAGGCACTTCAGAGAGATTTCATAGAACTTCTCCCGAGCCAGAGTCTATATGTGGAAGCCATGTACAGCAATCGTGCGACGAGGTGTCTATTCTCATAATTCTAGAGCTTCCAAGAATCAGGCATCATTGCCTGGGTTTGATAAAATAGCAGGCAATGTCTGCTATCTTATTTTCTCATTCAGGCGTGTTTTCGTCGAAAACAACCGTCTCATTAAAGTGCGCATCTTTTGTAGGTTCTCGGCAAATAGTGGAGACGACACCGGTAAAAAGACTAACATTGAAGCTAGTGCAATAGGCTTTTAGCATCCACTTCAGAAAACTAGCCTTAATTTGGTCAAGCATCATACCACCTACATAGCGACATACCATAGGAAGCAGTGGGCGCGATCGTCAACTTGAAGAGACTGACGGCGATCCTCATTCATAGTTTATAAAGGTATCGGATACTGTAACATTATTGTAATTTGTTTTTATATTATTTCTTCAATGTGGTAGGGAATGTAGGAAACGAACTCGATAGTACTTGAACCCAAGCAAAGTTTGTCGCTCCAAATTTCATCCACGTCAAAAAACAATATGTATATATATATACCAACGACGATCTAAGCAAAGGCAACAGACTAGAATAATAAAAAAATAATGCACTATGCACCTGACTAGCAACACAGTTTCTTGCCGGGACAAGAAATGGAAAGCGTGTTCAAGTTTGCACCAAAGTAGGTGAAAGCAACAGCAACTCAGAAGTTGCAAACTTTGTCCTGAAACTATTTTCAAAACCGTCATTTTTCGCTTCGTTCCAAAAAACTGCCTTCTGAGACGCACTAGTTTATCTAAGAAAGCTGAATCGGCGACTAAAGCCTAACGGTATGGAACGATACTCAATCACTTTACAGAGCAATTTTTCTCTTCACATTGATGGGAGAGAGTGGAGCAGAATTAGTCTGTGGATCTACATAACATGGCTATTACCGTTGTATGAGTATACGATTGTGGGTTCCGTGGTGAAAGCGGTTACTGACCGTTTAGACGTACTCAAAATTAAAGCATTAAAACGTCCTTACTGCGGGCGCGCGTTAATCCTATAAGATCAGTCTGAGATTGTGCTGATCACGTAATACCTACCGATTATAGGATAAAATAATTTTAATTGTACATATATATTGAGAGAGAGAAAAAAATACAAGTGTGTTAAAGTGCTTACTTTAGCTTCTAACGTTCTAGCCCATTTATTGTTCACGCCACAGTTACGTTTTATGCTCGTAATCACGTCTCCCTCTCGGAATTAAAACTTCTGTAGATACGACCATACACTTTGGCAGCACTGCAGGCAGTTGGATGTGATGACGTCAAAAAACCGACAACAAATTCAAAGTCGCAGTTACTGAACAATCAAGCGAGAGAAAACATACGTACGATGTATATATATATATATATATATATATAGTGACGCATTTAGACATCACTGAAAGACATATGGAGAAAGACAATCAAAGTGATAGCGATAATCATGGCGCAAATTTCTACAGGTACGCGAGTTTGTGACATAGCCCCAAGTGCCATCGTAGTATTAGCAATGCGTTAACTCGACATATTAGGTGTAGCCGTTACCGTCGTCAAAATTGCCTGCCACTCTAGGTTGACATTATTCTTCCAATTCCTCAGAACATGGTTAGTTAGCAAAGCTTCTCCTAGATATGATTTGCGCTACATCCAATATGATTTATGTCGGCTAGCTTTCGTTTGGTATGATTCTGTCAAGGTCTGCCTACGAGACCATAAGCTTTGATTCGTGGTTGACGCCCTTCAACAACGACAAGATCGTATTGTCATATTAAGGTACAGGTTTCCTACAGACTATCGCCATGCAAGATGCTCTCTTTCTCTTTTTCGCTCGTTTTCTCGGCGGTTCTCAGGAAGGCAATAAACCAGCAACAGCAGAAGGTATGGTTTAGGTCTACTACACAGCAAGCAGGTCTCACTCGGAGTGTCCACGATCACCTTCGCCTCGTGTGGAGAAGCAGCCTAGAGCCTACGAGATAACCCTCTACTCGATTTGCCTGTCTGTATCTCCACTTCTATGTAGAACCGACCGCTATAAAAGAAACACTCATACGCCTACACTATATTGTGCTGACGAGCTGCTTTGTAAGACCCCTCACTGGCTAGCATCTATCAATATATATATATATATATATATATATGGCAAGCCCAACTTATGATGACAGCTTTGCTCTTCCCGACGTCCCTTGACCAAACTATGATTACAGGAATCACCAGAGAGGTGACCAAACGGGTGGTTATTCACGCCCCCGCCATCTTGGCCAGGCTGCGACAAGATAGGCAGACATACTCCTACAGCGGCGGAAGCTACTCTAAATCGCATTTCTCAGCCAGACACAGATATAGGAGCGGGCAGATCTTCTTACTCTGCTATAGCAGAGGTTAACCCGCAAATGACGGAAAGCTCTACCTTTGTGCATTGTCAAACTGGCCAGGTTTACTTACTTTGATCACGCACCTCATGAAAGCTCTGCCAACTACATCTCATGCTATATAAAACTGCTACCTGCATTAGTGGTACAACATTTGTACAGCATTCTGTATTATATTTGCTTGGTCGCTTAGAACGACTGGTCAAGCCTGCACTTGTTCAGTTACGCGTCACTGCTGTATATACGGTTTGTCGCAGCTCAATTCAAACGCTGATTTCTCTAGAAGTCTGACATTATAAATTTAAGTGTAATAAAATTAATCATGTATCAAATACGAAAATGTAAAACTAGCCAACAGCGGCTTCTTTTTAACATGTAGGACTTCTTATGATTATTACCAATTGTTGGAGGCTCATGATTGTTATCCAATTATTGGAGGTCTCTCATGACTGGGCCCTGGCGCGAAATCACGGATCTCCGCTCCACATCTTTTACTTTGACGTTTAGCGTGCTTTTAATCGGGTTGACTCCCTAATTTTAGTGAGCAACATGAATCGCTAGGCATCGGACCTCGAGTTCGAAATTGGTGCCAAGCTTATCTCACTGATAGAAGCTTTAAGGTCAAGGTAAAAAGTGCTATGTCTTGTACTGCTCCATGTCCCTCTGGAGTCCCGCAAGGTTCCTGCCTAGGGACCTCTTGTATGCAATTTTTGCTCAAGACCTTAAACTCGTCCTTGGCAAGCTCGACGTGATTTACAAGGTTTATGCCGACGATCTAAAGATATACGTTGATATACGACAAAGACAAGGCCGAGTTACAGAAGGCAATTGATTTCGTGCCACTATGGGTCCACTTGAATAGAATGGAAATATCCACTTCTAAATGTGCCGTGCTAAAACCAGTCAAGGACAACACTGCATATTTCATAAACGGCCAAAGTATACCTGAATTGTCAACATACAAAGACCTAGATATTACATTTTATTGTCAAATGAAGTATACATCTCATATCGCCGAAGTTGTAAAATCTGCGTCTCGGCTGTGCAATCTCATTCTTAGAGCGTCTATCGGGCATGACCCAGCGATATACAAAAAACTGTATAATACGCTGTTGTACCAAAGTGGACGTGCTGTTCACACGTGTGGGCACCTTTTTATAGAATAAATGTAGAACTGCTCCAGCGAGTGCAGGACACGTTTGTCAAGCGAGTCGCATGGCGCTGCAATGTAAGACGCGAGAGCCTCGTACTCTCAAACGTGAGCGAGTACCAAATGCAAGTTTACGTGAGACTTTTTAAACAACTAATCCGGAGTAATAACTTTAGTACCTTTTTACATTACGTTCAAATAATCTTCGTAATGCTGTGTCAAATAATCCACCAAAAGTTGCTAATGTCGAATTTGTGAATAACGCGTTTGCATGGAGAGTTTTGCGACGTGCCCATAAGTGTAAAGACTACAATGTGATATCAACACCACTTTTTCAATAAAAGATACTTTGTATTGTATTTAATACACAAAAATTACAGCAAGCATGTTTGTTGCTACACTTACATATACAAGACAAAGCCTAGTGTAATATTAATTATTACATATACCAGCTTAGTGCGGCAAAGAATATGAGCACAAGTAATCACGCGTCAAAGTAAGCATATTGTTATCAAGTACTTTTACTAGAACGATTGATATGATTTACATATCATTACAGATACCACGGGGAGCCGGTAAATGGTCTACGTGGATCAATAAATTGCTCCTGGTCGTGCCAATATTGCTTCAAACCAGTGCCGTATTACCACTAGGTTTTGTTTAGGCTTACGCTGATGCCATTTTGAGTGTCTCTTTTTCTACGATTTTCACCACCCT
This sequence comes from Dermanyssus gallinae, assembly GCA_003439945.1. Lineage (NCBI taxonomy): Eukaryota > Metazoa > Arthropoda > Arachnida > Mesostigmata > Dermanyssidae > Dermanyssus > Dermanyssus gallinae. Next base: position 8,382 of record QVRM01000145.1, on the reverse strand, counting down.
TGGCAATTTTTACCGGTAATAGAGCAACCTTTTTGGGTTTCGTCTGCGTGGGTTACATACCAAAATTCCTTGAAACTAAGGATGTAGCCGTTGCTCGGTTTTTACCCCCCAACTCACCTTTTTTAAATATTTATATTTAATATATTTTATGTTTATTATTTATAGCCTACAGTGTAGCAAAATATGTAAAATTGTCGTTTTTATTCTGTACTTAGGACAAATTCTTCTAATCCTTTATAGTTCTTGCTCCGTATTTTTTTATATTTCTATATTATTCAGAGGATACACGTAGGCCTAGAAACTTTAATATTTCTTTCCTATTACTGCCTTCATTTCATCACAGCAGTGGTAACAAAGAGGTTCGATTTTTTATACTATTAGTACTAGCATCTATAGTAATGTGATCTTTGTACACAGAGTTAAATAGGAAAAAAATAGAGACAAGCACCTCATACCGTAGTGCTTTCTTTGTTTTGCGACACTCGGTTTGCTGTTACAACTAGCCCGATAGCGGTGTTCTTTTCGTTAAGAATATCTGGTTTTAAACCCGTCCCAATATCTATATGTTGGTTACGCGCTGGCACAGTTTCTCTGGAAATTTGTTATCCTACGAGTTCGATGTGCCGTTCTTTGTTATAATTTGAGTTTGATGATCCGTTGTGTCGATCACGTCGCATCTGGCGTACTCGAGGGGGATGTGTCGTGGCACAGCTATTGTTAGGAGCAATTTGGTGTCGTTAAAATAACCTCTTCTATCGCAGCCTCTTGGTGCGTGTTCGTAGATGCTACACCAGCCTGTTAATAGGCTGGTAATAGCCCTTGCTCCTTAAGGTTGCACGAACGCTTAGCGGTTGTAGTCTCTCCCGAAGCGTTGTCACAGCCATTAGTGGCATTTGTTGTATGCACGCGCGAAACGATACTCGGCCAAATACACCGTTCACACGGTGCATTTAATGCCACCCCGCAGGCATTGTCATGGCGATCCCTACGATGGATAAAAAGAGATCAGCTCTCCCTTTATTCGCCGTAGAGACATGTCGATCTCTGTGGCCTAGAATCTACTTGTGACTGGTAGCGGCGCTTTGCGGTCGTTTAGTAATGTCAAGTACTACTGGATGAAAGTTAGGGAATAGTACAAGTAGTAATAAACTGTAATGATATAGATATATATATAGTGTGATGATTTATTAATAATTTACAATACGTTTGCACACTCGGCAGTGCTCGCCTTATATATATATATATATATATACGGAGCACACGTTCTCAGGAGACAATTGTCGCTCCATCTGTACTCTTAATAAATGCTTAGAGGGAGTTATATATATATATATATATTCTTGACTGGACCGCCCGTGTTTTGTAAGTACTCTGTGAAAAAGGCTGATCAGCACCGGCTACTCATTCGACTCTGATTCGAAACTGCACCGCCGCGTGCAGCAACTCGAACGTCGCCAAGCGCGACAACACGGGAGCGGACGCACGTGAATAGTTCAAACGTTGTGAACAGGCTTTTTTCTAATCGACAGAATAGCACGTGCGTGTAATACTCGCATCTTAGCTAACTGAAGGACGGGTCGTTTGGGCGCGGATCGAGTCATACGCCCGATGAACGACCCCTCGTCTAGCTGCCAAAGCCTCAGCAGAGCTCCTTCTACGGATTATAGAAGCAACCGACTCTTGGCGCTGTTTTTTACCATTAGTAGTAGATAGTATCATGCTATATGCCGCACCTTTATGAGAGCGCACGACTATAAGATTATAACACGTATTCTTAACAAGACTCAAAGACCACCTATGGTGCTAAACATTGCACGGGCAAGTTGCATGGCTTCCACAGCAGCCATACAGGTATTCTATAGACAGATTCCCTAGAACCAAAGAGTAAAAGAACTAGCTTCAAGATGACCCTCAGTTGCCCCTATTGTCTGGACGGAAGGAATACTAACCAGCAAAACAAAAACCCTAAACAAGTGGAGCCAGCGGTGGGAAACAAGCCTGCCAAGCCACCTGGATACTGGACTATATCAGCACTCCCTGATCTCAAAAATGCTACAGCCTAAAACACGGATCGCTTACCTACCCACTCGTGCAACTCCTAACACGTTTTGGTGGCTGCGTTCAGTGATACCTACACCGCATTGGTAGAGCTGACTCTCATTTATACCATATACATACGTGAACATAATACTTATTTCGCAATAGTGTTGCATTCCAAGATGGTACATAAGCACAATCGTTATTATAATACAATTTGAACACTTCAGCGACCGTCCCACCGGGCAAAGAAGTGAAAGACCGCCGATACGTCTGACAGCTTGCTGCGTTCTTAGGTCACCTATTACAGGGCTACTTTCACAATCTTTGTTGGAGTGGCAGGGAAAAGTAACAGAGGCCTCGGCGGAGATAGCGCAGGTAGATACCTCGCCAAGGAGCTCTAACTCAGGAGAAGCTACGATGCAAGGTGCTGCTATTAAGGAACGTTGTGCCTTTTCAATACCGAGCGAGAGCTACGTCTCGGAACCGAAGTCTGGGAAGTCTCTGACATGCCAAGCCCTTGTAAAGGCGCTCCTGGGTTTTTGGTAAGAAGAATCTCATAATTTGTCACCGAGGCAAAAATAACCGCTGCCCAAAGTTGAGCAGTCTTAATGGCAAGATAAGGTGGCCAGGTAAAGTAAGTACTGCGGCCGCCCCCGACAAGAGACAAAGAAGACGATAGGATTGTGAGTTTGTGAGTCCCACACCACCGTGGCGCGCCCTAATATACTTACAACAGCAAGCCGTAGGAATTGTGCCCCGGGAATATTGGCGAATAAACAAAATGGTCGCATTTGTCGTGGTTACAGAGTCGCCTTATATATATATATATATATATATATATATATATATGTGTGTGTGTGCGCAAAGCTGTTTGGATATGTATCATGTCATTTATGCCAATCTAATTGAATAGTTTATTTTTCTCGCCTAAGGCAAAACTTTTTTTCCGCCGGACGGTTTTCGCCTTATTACAAAGGCTCTTACAGAGCCATGTTCATTAGAAAACGAACCCTTACCGTCAAAGTTCAAAATCAAAGTAGAAACTCATATCGCCATGCCCTTGGGAGGCGCTTCTAAGGCGTATTCTATCCAACTGATTTAAAAATTAGCAAACGACTATCAGTGTGTGTGTATGCGAAAGAGTTGTGCATTTGTATTATCCTGAATTTCTACAAGCTCTTTCGGCTATAAAAATCCAAAGTCATGATTCACCCTAAAGCACCGACCCCGACAACAGCACCAAGGGAGAGAACAGCAATAACAACAGCAGACAGAACCGAGTATTTTAAACTTTACGTCACACTTTGCTACGCTCAAAACTGCGTGCAGCTTTTAAAACAAATTAGTGATTTTTATATTGTAGGGTGAAGACTAATTCCCACAGGAATGCATCTTAGCAATAGGCACTGATTCGTGTCCTCATTACAGCAGTTCTCATGTGTGGCTGAGGGCGAGTCATATTGCACAGGTTGTCCGTGTTCTTGACGTAGTGCCATACAACACAAACAAATGAGAAGGCTTGTTTGTCCTATTCGAGTTGCTGCCCGCCGCCTCCACCGCATGTGCATCAGATAGTGCCTATGTTATCGGCAATCGTATTTGACCGCTTTTTGTATTTTACCTAAGTTAGCATATGCGTTTGTTATTTAATATAAATCGGCCGCATATCGCATACCGCTGACCATCATTTGTTGACTGGCGGCACCGTCTAGAGCTACATAGAGCGTCTACCCCTATGTAGAGGAAGGGAAGAATGCAAGCTTCAGCACTTAATGTTCTATAACTCTTGTTGAGCCTACTATGCATACTAAAAATGCTCATTGGGATTAAATACATGCATCTGTTGACATACTTCGCACTTAAACTGCTACGCACTATAAGCGATATTGTTGTTTTTCCAACTGTATCTGTCTAGACAAGGATATATTCGATCCATGCTGTTTAAGGTATTAAATGAAAAAGACCACATGCAAGAACGGAAGAAGTAAATTCCTACAAAGCCATAAAATTCATTTGGTACTCGAGATGCGGTTGCGTTCGTGATTTCATACAAGGTCTCTCCGAATTTTCAAATAATAATAATAATATGTTACTTAATAAATTGTACACAAACAGCACAATCGAAATAGAGTGTTCCACATGTTTACTTCTCATTTCTGCCAGAAGATTCTGTCAAACAACACAAACGCTGCGTCTACCAAGCTAAATACTTGTCAAACATAATGCATTCCAAATGTCCAGTAGAGCTTTTTTACATGTTTACGCACGCACACCGCAGAGCTTTGGCAAGAATTATATATCGGATCGGCAAAGATAATGTGCAAGTAATAGGAATTTTCTACTGCTTGTGAGAAGTGTACAAGGGCCAAGTATTGCCTAGATTCGAACTTACGGTCACTTAAATAGCCTTGATCACATCAATTCGTGTGAGAATAAGAATTTTGGTGTACGCCTCTCAATTCACTTTGTAGCTGCAGAACTTCTTGAACTCTACTTCTGTGCGATTCCTCTTCAGACGGTTTAAGACCGTTATCTATAATACCGTATAGTCTCCGGCGTTATCCAGATCCACGTTCTCTCACGCTAGATTTATATGGGCTTTTATCCAGCAGAATATTCTGGCAACGGAACAGTAGTGCTTAACCAGATCTAGCAGGACCAACGTGGATGAACGAACTCATCCTATGCTGGATTCGGTAGCTTTACTAATCGGTTAATTTTGATCGCCTTAGCAGTGCGCCGTTTGTTTTACAGCGATGCATTAGCTCCTAAACACTGCCGCTAATGCGACAGACTCACCATTGAGTGTATGCATGCACACCGCTTGAAATGTTGAGTTTGCCCAGCACGGTCACTAAACGTTGGAGGCATCGATGAGTTGAGGCACGCCATCCTAATATATCTAAACTATTTTTAGAAAATATGTGCTTAAAATTGCATTAATTTTTTTATAGCATCCCGTTTCTGCCAACCATTTAATTCTATATACAACTGGGAAAGCGTTCTCTTATAAATTTAAATACGACTAAACCAATTTAATTGTAGGCGATTTTAACCTTCCAAGAATTGACTGGGAAAATGTGTCCCTTTTAGATTCACAAACCATGGAGGCTACGTTTACAAATGCCTGTATAACAAATGGTTTATATCAGCAAGTGACTGAAATTACGCGTCCTCCAGTGGATGTAAGAGACTCAAGCGACAAGGTTGGGCCCAGAATAAATTACAAACTTAAGTGATTTATCTAATCATACAAACAGTCATCTGTCAGATAAATCAAGCTCAATTTTTACACAAAACGAAGACCCTAAAGGAACATTGATTGATTTGGTTCTTACAAACCGATCCAGGTATAATAGAAGATATATCTGTTTTAAATCCCCGATGCCCTCCGACCATAACGCGATCTCTTTTAATCTTTTATTCGATTCCGAATATCCCCCTATTGAGAAGGGAGGGTATAATTTCTTTAAGGGTGATTACGACCAAATCATAGAAAAACTGTCACTTGTACCGTGGAGACATATATTCTTAAACTGTGATACCGTAGATGATATGTATAATTGTTTTGTTTCTCCGATGCACGCTGTGGTCGAGGAATTTATTCCCAAACGCACCGGCAAGTCTATAAATAACACTAGACTTCGTGAGTATATCTCTAGTCTAGAATCACTTATAGAAAATGATGCGAGTCCGCGGTTTGCGACCAAACTGCGTAGAGCGAGCAGAAGGCTTCGGGTATTGGAAGAATCCAATCTCGATTTTAAAGATTCTAAGTCGTTTTTTAGGTATGCCAATAAACGCTTAAGGGGTAAAGAGGATATAACAGCACTGAAAACAAGCAATACGGTTATCACTGATGACATCTCCAAAGCAGATGCCTTTAAAAACTTCTTTTCCTCTGTTTACGTGGCCCAACCAGGTTCAACAAAAACACTTAGTTTCTCGTCACCAACGCCATCAAGATGTCCGTATTTATTTGTGTCGGAATATAATATCTTAAAGAAAATAAATCAACTCCCATCTAAATGTAGCCTCACCCCAGACTGTATCCCTCCATTATTTTATAAAAGAGTGGCGCATGTTATAACTGAGCCGCTCTCATTAATTTATGCTAGGTCTTACGAAGAAGGTGTTGTGCCTGATTTTTTCCGACAATCCGTAATTACGCCTGTACATAAAAAAAAAGATCTAAGTCGAATGTTGATAACTATAGACCTGTGGCACAATCATCAATAGCGTGTATATTATTTGAAAAATTACTTGTGGATCACATATTTAACTTCATGCAGTCTGAGGAAATGCTTGAGCAGCAACATGGCTTTACTAAGGGCAAATCTACAGCAACGCAGCTAGTTGAAATGGTTCAAGATTGGGCCATTTATATTAACAAAAAGAAAGCATTTGATTGTATATACTTTGATTTTTCTAAAGCATTTGACAGAGTAAACCATTTTAAACTTTTACAGAAACTAATTGACCTAAATATAGACAAGCACACTGTTTTATGGATATCAAGTTATCTAACGAATCGAAGGTTTTGTGTGCGGGTCAACAACAGTTTTAGTCAGTATGGGGTGTGTCCCTCGGGCGTGCCTCAGGGATGATTGTCTGGGCCCATTGTTATTCTGTATATTCATTTTAGATCTTAAAAACGTTATACCCGGAGCCCTTAAGCACAAACTATATGCAGATGATCTTAAACTTTACGAGCCATCTGGCACAAAGGCTGACAGGGGAAATATTACAGAAACAATTGACTCCATCTCCGATTGGTGCGTCAAAAATGATATGATCATTTCGGTCCCTAAATGCGCCGTTGTGTGTCTGAAGGAGGGTCACGTCTACACACTTGATGGACAGGAGATACCCAGAGTAAACAGCATTCGCGATCTTGGGGTAACGATAACACCGAGCTAGATTTTAACATTCACATTACGCAAACCATTCAATCTGCTAGTCTTATATGTAACATGATATTTCGTTGTTTTATTATCGAAAGTTCATTGTTTTATAACCGCCTCTATAATAGCCTTGTACTTCCCAAATTCATCTACAGCTGTGAAGTCTGGCGGCCGTATTTAAAGAAACATATTATGCAATTGAAAAGTTCAGTCTAAATTCCTTCGACGTGTTGCATTGAGATGTAAGGTAGAGCGTAGCAGTCTCGACTTACTACCTATATCAGAACGACACTCGAGAGCAGATTTTAAAATGTACGCACGAATATCTCAGTCGAATAGACTCCCCATCTTTTTTAATATTCGAAACAACAATCTGCGCAGTACTCAAACCATATCGTCAAAAATAGTTGCACGATCTGACCGAATCAACAATATGTTTTCGTGGCGGATGGCGAGAATGTTGAGAACTATGAATTCGTGATAAATATTATAAACTTTACTTTTACATATATATCACGCACTGATACTATTGCGTCCTTGTATATGGTTCATTTTTCTTTATGCGTCTTATATTGTGCATTGTATATATTGAATAACCAACTTGTGAATAACCATGTATATAATTATATTCCCTTTGAAAACAATAAAGGAGCACTTGAATTAAATTGAATTGATTGAATTAAACGACGTGCCGTCGGGACATCGTATTGTCGCAAAACAATGCTGCGATCAGTGCAAAATACTGCATTGACGGTGCCTCTAGCGTACGAAACCGGGCAAATTGCATCCTTGACGCCGTTGTAAAGCTTGAAAATTTCAGCATTGAAGATAAAGTCTGCTATAATGACGGGTCTGCGTGGTACGTACACTTGTAATAGATCTGCTTCTAGCATACATGATCCGGTGATTTACATATTGACATAAAATAACATAAGATCAACTTTTATTGTTACATAAAAGGTGTGTGGTACAATCATATGGTCACACAAGCACTGTTATCAATATACGTACCCCTAACAGAAGTTATATATATATATATATATGTATATATCACACGTCACATTTTTCTGGCAAACACATTGAAGAACTTTTAGTTCGCAATACGCGACGCATTTGTCTTCGTCATCATGGACCTCCATTCTGTGGTCCGTTAGAACGTGAAATAGAGATCCAACCACATAGTAGCTGTGCATTTCTGAGTACTGTTTCAAGGAAAAGTTAACATACACCCATTTGACGGGTGTACGTTAACTTTTCCTAGTACACACAACATACACCATATATGTGCATTTAAACTGCTTTTAATGTACATTAACCCGGACGACCCGCCCGGAGTCTGATGCTCACACTAAGCCACACACAGCAAAGGCGACTTACTTTCCTGTTCTGCCCGTCCGCCGGCTGCTCAATGATTGACTAACCGACGAACATTCGTGGT
>QVRM01000144.1:132500-153064 GCA_003439945.1 Dermanyssus gallinae | reverse complement strand
TTGTGTTTTTTCAAAAATTATTCATTTATTCATGAATATCTATTTTGTCCCCTTCAAAGTAATCCCCATGAGATATTATACACTTGTGCCAACGGTTTTTCCAATCTTCGAAGCACTTCAAAAACCATTTTTTTTAATCTTGTTCAGCTCCTCCTTCGATGCCGTCTTATCTCGTCAAGCGTAGCGTAACGTCGTCCTTTCATGGGCCTCTTCAGTTTAGGGAACAAGAAAAAGTCACAGGGGGCCAGATCTGGGGAATACGGTGGCTGCGGCATCATTAGTGTGTTGTTTTTGGCCAAAACTCGCGCACAAGCAACGATGTGTGAGCAGGGGCGTTATCGTGGTGCAAAAGCCATTTTTTGTTCTTCCACAAATCCGGGCGTTTCTGGCGGATTGCTTCGCGCAAATTGCGCATAACTTGCAGGTAATATTCCTTATTGACCGTTCTACCCTGTGGCAAGAACTCATGATGCACCACGCCCCTGCAATCGAAGAAAACTGTCAGCAAAACTTTCACATTCGACCGAACTTGGCGCGTATTTTTCGGTCTTGGTTCGTGCGGCAGCTTCCATTGAGATGATTGAGCTTTGGTTTCCACGTCATAACCATAAACCCACGATTCGTCACCAGTTATGACCCTCTGGAGCAAATTTGGGTCGTCGCGGACAGAGTCCAACATCTCATTAGCAATGTTCATGCGATGCTGTTTTTGGTCGCAATTGAGCAATTTTTGGTACGAATTTTGCGGCGACCCGTCTCATGCCCAAATCATTGATAAAAATCGAATGGCACGAGCCAATCGATATGTTTAGGTCCTCAGCAACTTCTCTAACGGTGATTCGACGATTGGCCAATACCATTTTCTCCACTTAATTAATTTTTTCGTCTGTTGTTGAAGTGCTCGGGCGTCCGGCACGCTCTTCGTCGTTCACATCTTCTCGGCCTTCTGAGAACATTTTGTACCACCGATAAACGTTGCTTCGGTCCAAGGTAGCTTCTCCGTATGCCACAGTCAACATTCGGAATGCATCCGCGCACTTAATTTCGTTTTTCACACAAAATTTGATACAGGTTCTTTGATTCATTTTTTGAATAGGTAAAAATCGAAGACGATCCAAAACACGTGCAAGCAAAGCAGCTCTCAACAATTAAGTGAACATTCAAAATGGCCGAGCTTGTCGGCATAAGTGAGAGACATGAGTACCACATAACGCCATAAAAAATCGAAATTCGAATATACGTAACCCGCGAAAATTCAAAAGTCGCGATACTTTTTGAACACACCTCGTATATATGCTACGCTGGATACTTTTATATAGTGCAACGGTATACTGCGTTAACTCCCTTTAGATGAAGAGGCCGTTGGTATTTAATTTAAATGCGGGGCGGACCGCTCCGAGCCTTCCGACCTTTACGCGAGTGGTTTCGTTTCTGCTTCACTCTGTTGAAGAGATCTTGTCTGAACTTCACAGCGGCTTAGGTCCTCGTCTCTTCGTCGCACGGCCACACACAGTATGCCAAAATGATGACCCAGTTAAGCCACCGTCACCTTGAGCTGGCACCAGAACACTGAGGCGCTGTACCTCATCAAGCGAAAGGAAAACACGCGGACTCAATGTCCTTTGAACGAAAATTTAGTTTGGAAAACAAAGCCGGGAGATTAGTATCTCAAAATTGGGTACGGACTTCTCACACAAAAAAATGTGTACCTAAGAGGGTTACGCAGAGCTCGTGAAACCTGGCGAAGATTCTTCCCCGCTTTAGCCGAGCATTCGAACGAAGAATAAACGAAGGCCGCTAGCGACTATAACAGAGTCAACTGTATTATTTGTGGCCCTTTGGGATCGAATCTAGCGCGTCAGAGCCAGGTAATTTAACATCTACCTAGATCTGCCGCGCTCTGTCTGCTCTTTTTTTTACCAGATTCAGCGACAGCCCAAGAAGAGACCATGGCCGAGTGGCCGGAGGAAGTGAGCCGGGCAGCAATCGCAGGAGGTCCGGTCAGGCTTAGGAGGATTGAGAAAAAAACACACGGTCCCGCGAAGCCCGTTTTTCACGCAGAGCGTGTCCCTGTGCAGAGTGATTGCCTACATGATGCCCTCTGCGAAGGCATCGACGAGCACTTCTGTACGAGTTCAGAGAAGGGCATATCAAACTTTAAAAGACCAGGCGGGAACGAATAGAAAGTCAACGGTTTCATGGCGGAAGGAGAGAGGCGCAATCGGGGCAGCTAGGCCGTCAACATTAACTCGAGGCATTGCTATAGGACAGGATTGCGCATGCGGGGCGCGTATAGCGCTAAAGAACGCCTTACCCCTCAGGTACTCGACGAAAACGCCACGAAATTCCGTTCCTGGGAGGTGGAGAAGGGTTTAGAGGGTTTGTGAGTCCCACACTAGTCGTTGTGGTTTACCAGCGAAGCACGTCGATTATCGTGTGTCAAACTTAAACGGTCTTAAATTGTATGTAATAATGCATCAAATGGTACAGCCCGGCATACAGTGTTCCCGCTTATTGATCGCTCTCTGCAAAGCTATGCGTACGTTAGAAATGCTAATTCATTGACGTTGTCGTATTAAGGTGGCATGCAGGTACACCGACTCAAACCATTTTGAAACGCTTCTCTAATTGACAAACTGATTGTTAGAAAGATAGAACCTGCTTGTGCTGCGAAAAAGATACTATGAAAGGGACTGAACATCACACGTTTTCTGGTAGGTTAGCCGATTGCACACCGTAGGTAAATAACTTTGGTAAAGCTGAGGGGTCACTATAAGCATATTGTCAGTTTCTATAAACCGGTCGCTCACCATCCTGTTGGACTTAGTTGTTTGTTTACGATCTCACCGGTGCAGACGTGTTCATGTGTGGCTCTTGGAAAGTATCTCTAAATTTTGAATTTAGTGTAGAAATCCATAGACATTCGCGAGCTTAGCAACCTTTGAGACCAGAGGAGTCGACTAGCGTGAAACTTTGCCGCTAATTTCGGTGCGCATTATCTATACGTGCAGTGTATACCTGAACAGCCGTTGTCATCATCATCATCATCATCATCACCACCTCTTAACTCCATTATCACTTGCCAGCACTCTGTCGCCATTACGACCCTTTGTTATCATCAGCACTACACAGTCAGCATCACCACCTTCATCGCCATCATCGTCAGTTTCATCTCCATCTTCACCTTCTCTTTTTCATCTTCATCCTCACCTTCAACATCCTAGTCATCATTATCATCGCTGTGCTTAGCCCTTTTCATTAGTTACTTCATTCAGCATCATCATCATTGAAGCAGCTTCACCATCATCATCGAAACACCTTCAGCATCATCTCCATCATCATCATCGGAACACCTTTAGCATTATCTTCTTTATCATTCACCTCAGTTAACGATCACCCACAGTCACCACCAGCAACCTCCATCACTAACTTCATCATTCGCGTCGCCACGGCCTCCAACCCCGTTACGGTAATCAATATTATATTATCGAACGCTATTTGCAGTCCGGCTCGCGTTTGCCTGTAAACAAGCAATACCTTGGTTGTAAACAGGTGCAGCGCAGCAGCTGGTCATGCAACGGACGCCGACGAAACGGCAAGAGAAGGAGCCTCCTGAAGCACGCACGTCGCTGCACGTAGGACCGTGCAGTGGCAGCGGATGAACGCATTGTTGGATCAACCAGTGATGCGGGCGGTTCAGCTTGTCATTCCAAAAACGAGTTGTGGAAAGCGGGCCGCGTCAAGCCCGGTGGAAGACGCCCGTAGCAAAGGTATGCGTGTATCGCAATCTGAATGCTCCCCAGCGAGCACGGAGGATGCCAGCGAAACAAAAGAGCAGAGCAATGGCGCAGCAAACGCTACGGTTGAGGTTTCCGTCGACAAACCGATGCCATCAGTAGACCAGGAAGACACAATTTTAATAAGAAAGAATCAAGTCGCGGTGCAGGGAACGCCCATTGAGGAAGGGGACGACGTTGGATGGAGTACGGTGGGAGCTGGCGGTAAAACTATTGTCGCTCCATGTAGTAGTCCCGCAGAAGCGGTATTGTGCCGAAGGCCACTGCTAAGGACAGACCGGAAGCTATAATTTTTTCGGCTGAGAAAAATTATTAGAGATAAACTTTAACGCTGTGTGCGATGCGCTTGCCGGCCACATAAAGGGGAAAGTAGAGGAACCACGGTTTACTCGAAATGGCCAACTCGTTATTGTGGCGGAGGACGAGGAGGACAAGGCTGTGCTGCTAAGTTTGCAGTCCCTCGCTGGAGTGCCGGTCTCATCAAGGTTTAAGCGGCTCCCCTTCGTCAGTAAAAGGGAAAATTACTGGAGTTCATCCGTCGCTGAATGACGCGACAATCTCCAGCGTTTTGAGGCCCTACGGCGTGACGGATGCCGTCAGAGTACGGTCTAAGAATATTAGAACGGGCATTGTCATGCCAACTGACAGCGTAATTTTGACCTTTTCGGGCTGCAATTTCCCAGTGGAGGTGCGCCTGGGCCTAAAAACCCACGGAGTTCTCTTGTACCGCGACCCGCAACAATGCTACCAGTGCTACAGCTTTGATCATATCAGACCCGATTGCCCAATGCCATCTCCGCGTTGCCGTCGCTGTGGATCCACTAAACATATCCGGAAAGACTGCACGAATCCTGCGCGCTGCTGCCTCTGCAAGGGTAATCATGAAGCCGGCTACAGTTCTTGTCCACATCGGCTGAATCGCATGGAGCTTCTTAAACGGTCTGCAAAGAGAACTGTCCAGCCGCAGGCTGAGGTCGCGCCCGTGAAGTTGTGCGCCCCCGTTGCAGATATTCAACCCGCCGCAACCTTCAGCAAGCGAAGTTTTGCTGCCGTTGTACAAAATGGTTTCAAGGTTAAGACGCATGCGGTCAATGTAGCTTCAGGAACGGTTCTCGGCACCAAGGCTGCGCCTTGCGCTTCGGCTGCTCCCATCGTAGATAAGGTGGATTTGCTAGTTGAGTCAATCGTAAAAAAATATTATTCCTCGTCTAGTGGAAACGATTGTGGAAAAAATTGGTGCCGTTGTCGAATCTGTCCTGTCGTCACTCTTCCCGGGTCTAGTCACCACTAGAGCAAACGTTTCGGGGGTTACTCCCCAAGTTGAAAGTTCGCTCGTAGGTAAAGACCTTCGCTGCGGGATTGAGGAGGGCGATAAGAGCAGCGCTTTCCCCGGTGGCCGTGCAGTCACAGCATGGCACCGAGAAAAAGACACAAAACGACGATGGTTTGCCTAGCAATAGGCAGTCGTCCTCTTCACAGGATCCAAAATGTTAAATAGCCAAGCCGATATCCGCCGTTGGTTCTCTCCGGCACAGGCACAGTCGGCTGCGCCTGCCGCTCACTCCACTTCTAACAACCCGCATCTAGCAAACCAATCCGCTCTGCAGCGTGCGCCTACCGGTTCAGACTTGGCCCGTCTCGTGTTGAAGGTGGCCCAGATAAAGGCGAGTGTCAAGATGTTATCCTGCATCCCACGCAGCTTACGGAATAGTGTTTCTGTTGAGCTGGCGAAAACCATTGACGGTGTCAGTCATTCGGGGACCCGGGAATGTTGGGAAAGGCTACTCACCTTTTCGACGACGGTGTTCAGTATCCCGGCAAAAAAGGAGAAAGGCCGAACACTTACTTCCGTAGTCCGCGAGAACTTGCTTCGCTTTCAGAGGGGTGCGTCTATAACGGATAACCCTCACACGACTAGAAGACATACAAGGACAAACCCCGCTGCAGACTCAGACCGTTGTAGAGCAATAAGCGCACAGGCAAAGCTCGCTCAAGGCGACGTGTCAGCAGCCGCAAGAACGCTGCTTTCAACTGATACGATCGCCCCTCTTGATTCACAAACTCGCCGTAGTTTGCTGGAGAAACACCCCCAACACCCGTCGAACTCGTCGTTTCCGCCGGCACCGACGCCGACGCCATCAGTATCGGAAATCATTGTTACGCCGACCGAGATTCGTAACGCCGTCAGGAGATTCCCTAACAGCTCTTCCGGCGGCCCTGACGGCCTACGACCTCGCCATTTGAAAGATCTTATTGGTACCCACGAGGACGACAGCAATCCTCTTCTGCAGGCCCTTGTGCGATTTGTCACCCTAGCGGTTAACGGTCGTTTGCCTGAGTTTATACTTCCGATTTTTTACGGTGCAAATCTCATTGCTTTGCGCAAGAAGGACGGCGGAATTAGGCCGATCGCTGTCGGCTTCACATTACGGCGGCTGGTGGGAAAGATCCTGATCAAGAAATCCTTGCCAAGTATTTAGAGCTCGTGGCTCCGATGCAGCTTGGCTGCGGAATTAGGGGTGGCGCAGAAGCAGCGGTACACGCTACTAGGGGTTTTCTCGAGACCCGCTGTGGCCAGGAGGGGGTTTTAGTTAAACTTGACTTTCAAAACGCATTTAACTCAATGCGTCGCGAACGCTGTGAAGTCCAAAGTACCGGGGCTTTTTCCAGCCGTTTATCAGATGTACCGATTTCCCACAAATCTCCTCTGGCAGGCAGAAACCATACATTCATGTTGTGGCGTGCAGCAGGGGGACCCTTGCGGTCCAGCACTTTTCTGCATTGGAATCTCCGATCTCCAGGCCAGACTAGTGTCGGAGTTGCGGCCGTGGTATCTCGACGACGCCACCTTAGCCAACGACAGCTTGACGGTATTGAGGATATCAAACGAGTCAGAGCATTTGAGGCTGAATCAGGCTTACGCTTAAACGACGATAAGTGTGAGGTATTCTGGCTTTCTCAAGATACGCGCACGAAGTCTTCAACGTTCGTAAGGAAGCAGCTTCCAAACTTCAGAGAGGTAACCGACGACAGTTTAGAACTACTGGGTGCGCCACTTACGGCAGCGGCGGTAGAGGGTGCCCTCAGGAAAAAGCTCGCAGATACTAACCGATGGTGCCGCCGACTTAAAGTCTTAGACGCGCACCCAGCATTGTATCTATTAAGACACAGTCTCTCAACGCCTCGCTTAATGTACCAACTTCGATGTTCGCCAGCGTTCAGAAGACGCGACCTACTACATTGCTTTGATGAGATACTCTGGGAGACCTTACAATCCCTGCTAAACGTTGATTTAAAGGATCGGTCTTGGACTCAAGCTGCACTTCCCGTTAGTGCTGGGGGCCTAGGTGTACGCAGATCGGTCGATATTGCCCTATCCTGCTACCTGGGCTCGTTGTCCGAAGTTAAGAAGCTTGTCGTCGCCATCGGGGCCCCTTCGACTGATAGCTGGATTGCCGACTCAACGCAGGCAGCACTCGCTAACTTTCGCGACCAGTGGGATTCAGTGCCGGAGCACATAGCGCAAGGATCTCTGGATCGAATCGTGGTATCTCGGCTCCAACGCGACCTAGAAAATCAGGTTCCCGACAGCTCAGGGAAGGCCCGTCTGAAAGCGTGCTTTGATCAAATCAGTGGCAAGTGGCTTCAAGCCCTCCCCTCGCCGCAGCTGGGAACGATGCTGGACAACAACACACTCCGCATCGTTTTCGGCTTACGGCTTGGGGAGGTCGTTTGCGCACCCCACCCATGCAGTCTATGCAGAGCACCGGTAAGTGCCACGGGTGAACACGCCTTGTCGTGTCGCTATAGCGCTGGGCGCCACTCACGTCATTTCGCCATCAACGACGTTATCTTCCGTGCTCTTCACTCGGCCCACATTCCGGCAGTGAAGGAGCCTGTCGGTCCTTAGTCAGAATAGTCAGCTGAGGCCAGACGGAAAAACTCTTACCCCCTGGGCTCGTGGTTCGTCTTCTCGTGTGGGATGTTACAGTGTCATGTACGCTGGCCAAAAGTTACGTTCAGAACACGAGCCGGGAGGTGGGCGCATGCGCCCGGCTCGCAGAGAACCGAAAAGTAACGAAATACCAGGAACTAGCATCGCAATTTATATTTCAGCCGATTGCCATAGAGACCTTTGGACCGATCGGACCGGAGTCTATGAAGTTTATTAAGGAACTGGGCCGGAAAGTCATCGCTGCAACTCAGGACCCCCGAGCTAGCGAATACCTGTTGCAGCGCATATCGATCGAGGTTCAACGCGGCAACGCCGCGGCCGTGGAGGGGTCTCTTCCGTCAGCCGCAGGGCTTCCGGAGATCCCGTAGAAACTGTTTTATTCCTTATAATTGTTTGCCTATGACAATAAACTTCATTACTTCTTTAACCAAGTTAAAAAAAAACTTGTTGGGTAATTAGCCAGTCTCTGATCGTGTTGCCTTGAGAAGCGACGTTGTAGGCAAACGCAGTTTTGTTGCGGAGTTGAGAGATACAGAAACGTTAGCCAACGAACAAACATGCACAGTTACTTGTAACTAGAAATCTCAAAAAGGAACACTGTAAAGTCTGGAACTATACAATTTGACTCCGAATATGCGCTCCATATTGACCTTTTCAGCAAATGCTTACATCGTTCTTTGCTGTCGATGGACTACAAATCGTCTGTCGCAGAACGCAGCAGCAGCAGTAAGCAAACAACCCAAGAGCCAAGTAGTATGTAGGTAGATCATTGTCGCATATCACGACGGCGACGCCCGCATAAACAGCTGCATCAGCCACAGTTTGTCTTCTATGGCATTTATGAGTGCGCGATGATTTTCCTCTATTCTGTCGTTTGTTTAACGCCACACTATCGTCACGAAGGCTGCGTATGACTGTAGGCCAGGGCAGCGAAGAAGACCTGCTGAGAAAAAGAGAGAGAGACTCATTTTCATATGTACGCTGACATATCCAGAAAGGCCGAGAGCCCACCGGGCCTCTGGGACACCGGTAAAGGAAGCCCCTGACCTGCCGGCGAGGGGCAAAGAGTGAGTGCATAGATTGGTGGCTGAGTGGACCAATGACAACTCCGTTTCCGGTTGCCTCCGGTTGTCCTTCGCTATCGTCTAGGGTCTGCTGAATAGCAGTGGCACGAAACGGTAGCTTGTTGTATCTGCGACTGTTGTCGCCGTCGGGGGCAGGGCCAGTGTGTGGAGGCTTAGGTAGGGTCTTAGGTGTGCTCTGGCATTTTGCCAGAGTAGCCATCGAACTGCACACTGGCTCCATCTAACCGTTATGCCTACAATAATCGCTGTCTACATACTCACATACCTAGAAACAATCTAACTCACGTCTGATATCGTCAGACTCACCTCTACATACCTAGAGCCATCATCTCACGAGATTATCACAATCATATGTCATCAACACGGCAGCAGTAGCAGCAACGAAAGCGTCCGTAGTATAGCAGCAGGAAGAAAAGGCAGTAAGAGCTATATCATGTTGACGTGTTGTACATCATACAGATAGTCTATGGAGCTCAATCGTTGGGAAACAGTAAGATGCCATATATATATGTATATATATATATATATATATATATATATATATATATATATAGCGGCGGTGGCTTAGACAGTTAACGCACCATTCGAAACGAGGCGTCACCATGGTCACCACGAAGGGCAGACTGAGTATCGCAAGTTCGAGCCCTGGTCTTGCTGGTTGTTTCTGTTGGAGATGGTCAAAATTTTTCTTCTGCTATATTTTTCAGCTGGAGAAAACTCGCTTAAGTCCAGTAACGCGAAAACGATGACGATAGGAGTACTTAGACGGTATTGTGCAGCAAGCTTATTAGGAATGTCTATAATGTAGATGATAATACCAAAAAAGCAAAAAGAAAATTTATGCATATATATATTTATATATATGACGAAAAGTTAGCAAAACTAATGTGTCTACCGTATGTCCGCTTCGTCTAGTTTAGCTGAAAAACATTTCAGAATTGTGCCCCGAACGGCGACATCCTTACTATATGTTGTATTCCAAGATCCAGGCGTTGTTTTAAAAAGGATGACAATCTGCTATAACTGGATTACAGGCTTAACAGAATGCCAATTTGGCGGATCAGTTGCCTGGTTCGAACGCCAGACCACCCCAATGTTTCAAACGCAAGAGGCAGAACTAGTAAAGACATCCGATTGACGTAATGGTCCATTGACTAGACCATCTTCGTAATCGGACACTGTTTACAGGATTCGATTTGTGACACTTATCAATCTCGGTATTAGGATGCTAGCTCGATGAATGTTACTGTAAATGAATTCTCGACTTCAGCGCCCAAGAAACGTAAGAATGAATTCTTGTTTGCGCCAACCTATTCTTGTAGGCAAAAAAAGCCGGGTGACTTGAACGCCATGGAAAGGAGATGCGCACAGATGGAGAATATTCAGACATATAATAAATTATGGCGATGTAAAAACGTCCCTCCCCATTAGCAACACTGCACTTTTCATAAAGACTAACGGATAAAATGCATAATGCACGCCAGTCGTTGTTAAAGCCACGTGATTGTGGTACTCACAAATGTACTAAAATCCAGTCTTCCTCTTCGCTGCTTGTCGGCGGGTGCCCGCAGTACTGTCTTCTCAGGATTACTTCATCAATAGCATTAGTGCATGCCTTGCATTGCTTGTAATTAATAACGAAGAAAGTTGGAAATTTTTACCTCGCCTTTCTTAGGAACTATAGCCTATGCACAACTAGAACAGCAGCTGGTTCATTTCATGTTTCATTGTCGAGCTTAACTACAACTGTTCAGCCATACCCTTTAAGTTGATGCTAATACGCATTTACGCTCAAACATTTTGAAACGGACGACAAAAGTTAGCGCGTGTCAAAACTGCAATTAGCGAAAATTCAAACATAACATGTGCATGCTGCTAGAAAAACTTTGAACTTGGATTACTGTAAGATCCACTGACGACCACCTCGAACTCACCAAAAATTCTGTTTGATGGGAGCTCGTGATTTGTCACAGGTGGAAAAAGAGGCGCAAGTCTTTCTGGCTGGAGAATTTTTAATAATATTCGACGACGACCGGTTTTATTTGCTCTTAAAACACGTGACAGGTGAGAAGCGGCAACGGTAGGACTGGTAACGTGATGCTCCTCTTCTCCTGGAGTCAAACTATGGCAATGGTTGAACTGGAAAAACATGGGACAGTCGCGATTGGTGTACTACATGATGTCTACCGAAAGCGTTCATTGCTCTTCCCAGGAAGTGCTCTAAAGCGTTTCTTAGGCGATGGTTCTTCCACCACGACAATGCGTGGAGATAACTTATATCCATACACCCTATGTATTGCAATTGGAGTTATGGAAATGTAATATATATATATATATATATATATATATATATGTGCAAAAAAATTTACCTGCATCATAAGGACAGTGCGGTTAAAGGGACCAAGTTATTTTACTGGAATTTCTACCAGACTACGGGTTGCTCAGGTGTACAATTTCTAAACAGGCCAATGCAACTAACAATTTCTTGGAGCTTCTGTTAGTATTTTAGTGAAACAGCTTTGGAGAGACCGAAATTAGTTCTGAAGAAGCAAGGACCGATAAGTATGGTTGGTGCTCAACAAGTTTGCAGTCCTATATTTTTAAGACGCGTTTGGGTTCATTTTTCTTGAGCTCATTAGAGATGTTCGGAGTATAGATCCGTGTTGATCGCCTGGCCCTATTTCAGAAGTTTAAAGTTTAAACGATGCCTCTGATATCCCACCCACATAGCAACAATAACCTCATTTAAGTGGACGTTTCGCTTGGGTTGACTCTGGAAGTGCTTGCGACCTTGGACTAAAGTATTACTTGCGTACATTCTCGTAGAGACCCACGTTTATCATATGTCCAAGAACACACACATATAACGAATCCAAGAACGAAGGTTTGCGGAAGAAAAGTGCAGACGCGCATGCGCTTTAATTTATCGTGCACGTTCAAATATTCACCACGGAACTTAGTAGGCCACGTTCGGCAGGATTGTTCATCTATTGAGTTATCCCCGAAGATGGTGAAGATTGTTTTAACACTCTACGTTAAATACTTGTACAGCAAAACATTCCGAAATTGCACTTTTACAATCACAATTTCTCCGCCTTCTCAGAAAGCAACTAATTGGCGCCAAAGCGGAGCTTACCGGCTGATGCAGGCCGCTCTGTCATAAACGTATCACTTTTGCCCATGCTGATATTACCTAGAGGGGGCGTCGCAAGCCTCCGAGATAAGTGATTACCAGAGCGGCAGATTATCTAGGCAAGATAACGTGCGCACATTATGCATCGTTACATATTCACATGAAGAGGTGCATAGGAGCGTGTAACGCGGCTTTCGTAAGATTTCACATATTAGATAAGGCCCCGGCGCCCCTTCAAGCCTTTTATCGCCGGCTAGTTGCAGGACATCATCAAACACCGTTGGTGTATCAACAGCTTATTACGTTTCTTGGATAGGTCTAATTTGTTCGCCGTAGGGAAGTTTTCGTGATGTAGAAGTCCGGGTACCGCGGCAGACGCGAAGGTTTGCCAAGTCGACGAGGGACGGGCGTCTCGTCTTCACTCTTGCCTAGCACTTAGATACGCCCGTTGTCCGCGCGTTTATTTAGTGAGTCGCGCACGCTGCTATCGCAGCAATAACACCGAGCAACAAAACAAAGCCGCCAGGCAAAAGTAGAGATGGGGTCGTCCTCGTCATCAGCATCATCAGCAGCAGCAGCAGCAACTGTAACACCGCTAACCGTAACAACAACAATACCAACAACAGAAACAGCGACAATCAGCGTTATGGAGTTGCTTTACTGTCGTTTCCTACTAAGCCTTGGAGGCCAAGTTGGCTTTTGCCGACTGCCCTTTGCCGGGCCTGGTAGAAATCGTTGCAGTCGTAACAGTAGCAGCAGCAGCAGTAGCAGAAGTAGTAGTTGTAGCTGGTGTTGTTGTTGTTGTAGAGGGGACCAGCGGAGGGCCAGTTTCCTTAGCATTGACTGTTTGCCCCCCCCCCCCACCCGCGCAAGAAGTAGAGGAAGTATGAGCAGCTCTTCACCTCGCCGGCTGCGTCGAGTGTGGCTACACCATTCCGTCGAGTTCCGAGCGTTCTCGCGGCTTGAGTAGTCTTCTCGTAGCCATGCGTGCGTACGGGCAGCGGCAGCAACGCAGGAAAGAAGAAGCTATATAAAGTTGTTGCCTGTCTCTTCCTAACCTCCGTCTCCTCCTCCTATCGTCTTCCCCCCCCCCCCCCCCCGGCGGGCAATCGCGATTGCTCGCTCGTGGGCTTGTGGGTTTCGGGGCTGCCGAGTTCCTTGGCCCGTTCTTCACATGTGCACGTGCACGCCTTTAGTAGTGCTTGGTAGTTCTAGAGTAGCTGAAGCTGTTGGCAGCTTCTCGCGATGACGCCGCGAGAGAATGGAGGCTGCCCGATGCCCTCGATCTACCCTTGCAACAACGGTGACGATGACTTTGTGTGTTGGCAGAATAGAACACAAACTTACGCCGCGCACAAATATGCCCATACAAGCATACACGCACACTTATACCCCACCACCACAAGTACATAACATTCATATGCACATACATATATGCACATTGAGACGCACACATCCACACGTTCTCACAAACATATCGCGCCGCTACAAACAGCACAATTGGCTCAACGATTCGGCCTACATAAAGGCTTCTGCCCCCTGTGGTCCTGCGGAGGTCGAACGGATGGTGCTCGCGGTGGTGGTAGTGATCGCGGTCGGTTGTGGTACCCTTGGCCGACTGCTGACAGATGCCGCCTATAAAGTCGCGAATGACATTGGCCTGCGCGCAGGCCAACTGCCCGCAACTGGCGCGTTCGCTTTCCCTCACTTGCTTTCTAAGCTGGTGTGCTACTACTACTACTACTACTGGAGCTACTTTTTTTTTTTGCCCCGGTACCATTTTCCGGCATCCCCATTCGACCATCCCCACTCTACCCCATTGCAACTCGAGATCGCACCCCACCTTCCTCTTACCCTTCCCTCCCCCTCCCCCCCGCCCCCTAGCGAATCGTTGTCGGCGTCGCCGTCCACCATATTTTCAACTTTTTATGACATAGCGTAACGTCTTGCCCGCAAATGTCGACGACATACGATGTTGATGATGATGCTGCTGCCGGTAATGGTGATGCTAGTAGGAATAGGGCAGACAACAAACCGCTACAACAACAAGCAACAACAACAACAGCAACAAGCTGCAAAAACCCTTGCCAACGCTCCAACTGCGACCCCATCTGTTGTGGCCTCTGGCTGGTCGCGCCTGTATGGCCATTTAGGTGGTTTTTTTCTAGCTTGAAGCACGGCGTCTCGTCCGTAGGTCAGCTTGCGTTGCTTGTGTTAATCGCACATATGAATGCGGTGGCCGTATGTCAATACCCTATTGTGTGGATGATGCTATATTTGATGTTGTGCTCGTCGACAAAAGCTTTCAGCGACCTCAATCGAGGAGCAGCCGCTGCCGCAGCAGACTGCAAATGTGAGAGACGCATTCTGTCGCTTCCGGGATGACTGGCCTATGTGCCCGTTCTATGCGTAGTTGGCCATCTCTGGCTGCTCGATGATGATCTGGATGCTCAAGAAAGGCGTCAGCGTCATCGAAAAAAGCAGTGCTGAACACAGCCAGTCAGAGCCGAGTCAACCATAGCCGAAGACAGCGAAACCGGCAGCAACGGCAGCATGAGCAACCACCGCAATCGTACAAGGAACAACGATATCAACAACAATAAAAAATGATTGACAAACGCAACCGAAAGCGATTACGTCCGGCACTACAAAATAAACAACTTAAAACCGTCTGTAGGATTTTGGAGGATATGACTCCCGGCTATGGCAGCGGTAGCTGTAACATAAAGTTTAGTAAAGAGAGACAAGATCTCACTTGCCTGCTGGTCAGAGAGAGGCAGACTCATTGTTCTCGTGTCCACTTTATTTTATCGAATAACTCAGCTAGACCGTCGCCGTTTCATACTGTACTTGTATGAGTATTTTTAAGTCTAGCAGCAAGATTACATTCAACCGATGAGGTTCAATTCTAGCAAAGTGGAGATTGCTGGCAACGAGAATTTGCAATAGTTGGTCTAATGTTTGTCATTGGCAAGAATGGGACGCCCTTCCGCCGTGATGCGCTGAAACACACATTTTTAAGGCGTACAATCCTCACGAACCTAAAAAAAATTAAAGGTTCCCAAAACCTTCTAAAACAAAACCAAAAAGGCTGATATACAGAGCAAAGAGCGGAATAAAAACGTTCTTAAAGAACATGCTCCTATATGCGTACACGCGTTGCAATACGACAATTTCGGTGATCTATTAAATAAAAAAAATAAAAATAATAACATTTGGCAATATTCAACTCGACAAAACCAAGGGCAGTGTTCTGCTTAGCATGTGTCACATTTTAGTTTCATCACACATTATTTGATGATGATGAAGGCGACGCCTGCAGTGATGACTCTACTTGGATAGCTTCGGTATTCGCAGCGTTCTCGACAGGAAGCCCCTGCCGGCAATATTTCTCTGACCAGCGCAATGGTCAATCACCAATGGTCAAATACTTCATTGATTGACGATGAGGGTGGAGAAGGGTTCCGCCCTAAAAGCACTTTGTTCCATATCAGCGAAGAGCACAACCATAACCCTCGTATCGTACATCAACAGCCATTTAACCACCTGCGGTACTCACGCACTTCACTGGATGAATGTCTAGTTATCTGCGTATCTGGCTGCACGCCTACAGGCGGCGTCGACGATCGATCCCACTGGGAAACGCCCAGTTAATCTCTGTTTTTCGTCAGGGGAGAACTGTACATCGCGTGCCGGGAGGAGGGGTAGCAGCGAGGCATGTAGACAGATATATAGGTTCGGCAAATACGAAATTGAATGTAACGCGCATGTTGCATGCGCGTTTGTTGGGATACAGTGCAACATAACCGTGCCATGCGCGGAGGGCAGGATGCAGCTAACCACTTACGTGACGCACTTTGCTTCTACGGCCTGTATAATCGATGCAAACGAGTTTCGACACCACGAAGTCAAAATCAATTAAATGTAGCGTGATCGCAATACACATGTTGAGTCTTGGCCAATCAACGACAGATCTTGTTTGCCCACTTTTCCCTAGGTGGTCTTGTAAACGTCTGATCGGCCCCAACTGAACGTAGAAAAACTACGCAGCTACCCGCGTTACAAAAATGGTTCATAAAATTAAATATCGTAGTTCAATAAAGAGGCTACTCTGTAACAACAGTTTTGATATCATGGAAAAAGAAAAATGACTATTTTTTCAACACGAACAAGAAAAAATGAACTACTATATAAAGTGTGTTGCAAAAAATTAGCAACTCATGTTTTTTTGCGATAATTTCGGCTTGGTTTATTTGAATGGCTTGAAATTTTAAGCGCATGGTGTACATGACGAAACATGAGTATAGTGTTGATTTCATTGCAATCTCAAAATCGGTTCATACAAAAAATAAAAAAGTGTGAAAAAAACAGTGTTGCAAAATATTAGCAACAATAACATGCTAACAACACAGCTTTTGTTTGTGAAGGATAGTCGATACTACAGCTGATATTCGATCCCAGGGATCAAATGTCAGGAATATTGTCTAGCTAAATCAATTGTTATATAGCTGCAAAATATTCTACAGCTTAGTCGTTGTTCCGAACTAACGACGAATCTTATGTTTAAACCATGGGTCGTACAAAGGATCTTTCGGATAACGAAAAGACAAGAATTGAGGCATATGCTGAGCTCGGTCATACAGTAACTGCTATAGCAACCGGATTAGGACGGCATAAGAGCACCATCAGCAGGTTCTTACACCCTGGAGTGAACCAAAGGTGCAGATCTAACAGTGGGCGTAAGCCAGTTTTGACTATTCGAGATCGGCGAAGGATCATACAGTTGGCTACTCATGACCAAATGTCTTCTTCCAGGATCAGGACTACTTTGGGAGTGCCAGTGCACCGATCCACAGTGTACCGAGTGTTAAGTTCTGACAAAAACGTGCGATACGCGAAAAGGAAGGTTATGCCGCGACTGCAACCGAAGCACATTGTCGCACGGCGTGAATTTTCGCATAGATACCAAACTTGGGATAACGAGTGGAAAAACATCGTCTTCTCGGATGAAAAGAAATTTAATCTCGATGGCCCTGACGGCTGTCAGTACTATTGGCACGACTTACGGAAGGAACCTAAATGGTTCTCGAAACGTGTGGCCGGTGGTGGCTCTGTGAAATATTGGGGCGCGTTTGGATATAATGGGAAGTCTGATCTAGTCGAGATTGTGGGCCGAAACAATTCTGACATGTACCCGCGCATTGTCGGTTCCCAGTTAGAAGCCCACTTCAGAAGAATTTGGGGACCTGACGCAGTTTTCCAACAAGACAACGCCACGTTTCTTGCCTCGGCTAGCACTATAGCCTTTTTTCAAGAACAAGGAGTGCCACTTTTTGACTGACCGGCATTAAGTCCAGACCTGAATCCTATTGGAAATCTTTGGGGACATTTGGTTAAAGCAGATTTACGCAAATGGTCGTCAATATAATCATTTGTCGGACCAAGAAGCTGTCCAGCAAGCATAGACTAATATTCCACTTTCGTACTTACAACAGCTCATTAACTCCATGAAAGACCGAGTTTACGATTTGATTCAGAAGAAGGGACGAAAAACCCGTTTCTAGAATAAAATATGTAGTTTCAAATGAGTCATACAGCCCTGCTAAGAATCGAATACGCTGTAAGGCGCTATTGTTGCTAATATTTTGCAACACTGTTTTTTCACACTTTTTTTTTTGTATGAACCGATGTTGAGATTGCAATGAAATCAACACTATACTCATGTTTCGTCATGTACATCATGCGCTTAAAATTTCAAGCCATTCAAATAAACCAAGCCGAAATTATCCCAAAAAAACATGAGTTGCTAATTTTTTGCAACACACTTTATATGTATATATACAGGTAGTTCAACAAGTTCTTAGAATGAAAACCGAGAATTTTCCAAATCATGTTTTTAAATTTTTCTTATTCGATATACTCCCCGAGAAGCTCAATACACTTTTCCCACCGAGATTTCAGAGCTTTCATACCTCTTGAGTAGAATTCCGCGTCGTTAGACTGAAAATGGGCATTGACAGCAGCCTTAGCCTCTTTATTGCTGGAAAAACGCTTTCCACCGAGACTATTTTTCAAATGTCCGACGAGGAAATAATCAGAGGGGGCCAGGTCTGGAGAATAGGAGGGTTGTTCAATAAGTTCGAACCTCAGTTGGGCCAGTTTTGCCGATGCTTGCCGGGACTTGTGTGCAGGAGCATTGCCCTGGTGAAACGGGACAACCTTCTTCTGCAAAGCGGGCCGTTTCACCATGAGTTCTTGCTAACGGCAGTCCAACAGTCTTGCATAATATTCTCCTGTGATCGTTTTACAGCTCTCAAGGTAGTCGACCAGCATTATTCTACGTTGGTCTTAAAAAACTGTAGCCATCACCTTTCCGGTCAATGCCGTTGTCCGCATCCTCTTCGGAGGTCTTTCATCAGGTGCACACCATTGGCAAGATGCTTCTTGGGTCTCGGGAGTGTAGTGATGAACCCGGCTTTCATCGACGGTCATGGATCTGCACCAAAAATCCGACAGATTGTTCGACATCTTGGCCAAATTTCGCTGTAAAGCCAAAACAGGCGCGTCTTTTTGGCCTTGGTTGAGCAAATGCGGCAGCCATTTTGCTCTAAGCTCTTTCATCTTCAAGTTCTCGTGTAGGATAAAATGCACACTGCCTAAACTAATCCCTAATGCCTCCGCTATTTCCTTAATGTTCATTCGCTTATCTGTGCCAAGAATTTTTCGCACTTTCTCTACATTTTCCTCATCAGTTGCCGTTTTTTGGCCTCCTGGACGTAGTTCATCCTCGGTGCTCCTGCGACCTCTTTTTAACACATTAATCCAGTTGGAAACAGTGGCAAAACATGGCGCAGAGTCACTGTACGTCTCGTCTAGCTCAATTTTTACTTGGGTCGCCTTTGAAAATTCCAACCTTTGAAATAAAAATGCTTGATAACCACTCGAAACTCTTTTTTCTCCATTTTTAAAAATCACGCCGATACGTTGCACGGGAAAAGCTATCAAACGAAATCGCAACGGCCAATCACCATAATATATTGAGTGCTAGCAGTCGAAAAGTTGCAGTTCCTATTAGCGGTGAAAGCGTGCCAAAATTCGAATTCTAAAAAGCTCATTCTAAGAACTTATTGAACTACCTATATATATATATATATATATATATATATATATATATATATATATATATATATATAGTAGTTCTCTAAAAAAAATATATATATATATTGAATTTCTCTTTCCATCAAAACGATTAGTTATTTTGCTTAAACTACTTAATGCTGTCACTGCTACGTACTTTTAATAGTACTATTACGCGTACTCTGCCGGTATCGCACGATTGATTACTTTAACTGAGTTAAGGCAATGGGACATTCTCATCGTTTTACGCGCGGCGTGCATATGCTCGCGGTCGCACATTGTTGACGTTTTGTGTAGGAGAGCAATTGCAAAATGCGATACTTACACCGGTACTATTGTTAAAAATACGTCTGCAAACGTGGGCCTATAGTGCAGGGCTTTAACCCATTAAACACCAGTCCACTCTGCATCTCCACAACCCCTACCGGCCGACTACTAGTTGCACAAATGTTTACACACTTGGCGATGGGGCAAAATAGGGTCTACTCGTGACTAGCTTGTTCCACACAGACGCATAGTGTAGCGGATGCTGGATTGCTTTATTCATGTCTGTGTGTTTTTAAAATGTTCGTGTTACTTCAATGTGACAACTTAGATATTTGTGTGTGTAGATTATGTGTATTTTCTAGGGTGTCGTCGAGTCTATCATCGTCGCCGTAAACGCACATTGGGGCCGAAATCCTGAACCGGTAGGACTGATAGTAGTCACCTTGCCCCCCCCCCTGAACCTGGGTGGGAAGTATGGGAGGTTGGTACCTTTCTCGGGCCCAGCCGTCCTCACAGGCGTCAGTCAATAGCCTTGTCAGTCCTCACTTCTGACTCGTGACGACTCGTGCCGGCGTCGATGGGCGAATGCATCGGCGTCAGATAAGCAAAATATCCTTGCTTATCTGTCTCTTTTCCTTCGATTTTCCTCGGCATGGGCCGCGGAGCCATCGTTTTGTGGTGTTCCCGGTTGCGAGTGCTGCTTCTTCGTCTACTTCTACTGCCGCCGCCGCC
This sequence comes from Dermanyssus gallinae, assembly GCA_003439945.1. Taxonomy (NCBI): domain Eukaryota; kingdom Metazoa; phylum Arthropoda; class Arachnida; order Mesostigmata; family Dermanyssidae; genus Dermanyssus; species Dermanyssus gallinae. Next base: position 132,958 of record QVRM01000144.1, on the reverse strand, counting down.
GCTGCTGTTTCTTATTCTTTCACTTGTTCCTATTGTCTTTGCATTCGCCAACCAACCATCGTCTATTTGCATACTCTTTGCATTGATGCGTTATATAGTCTTCGTCGGTTGGTAGGTCGGTCGCTCGGTCGCTCGCTCGATGTACGTGGTAGCGGTCGCAGTAGCATCGGACGATGTTGTCGTGGTCGCGCTGATGTTTTCGCTGGTGGCTTTTTTCCTTTGTCGTCGTCGTCGCTGTCCTCGGCGTCAACTCTGTGTTGGCCCTGCCGGTCGGTGGCTGGGTCGGTTGGCTGACTGTCGGCGACAATATACCGCCGCCGGCTTGCCGGCGTTCTACCACATCGAAATCTACAGACAGATAGATCTACAGACAGATAGATCTCTACAGAGAGCAGAGCCTCCACAAACCGCCTGTTGGCAGGGTGATGCTTTTTCTCGTTGTAGTCTAAGAACGCGTC
>QVRM01000144.1:0-130000 GCA_003439945.1 Dermanyssus gallinae | reverse complement strand
TAGAGCCGTGCCTGAAGAACAACATAGAATTTGTTCTTGTCTAGACGAGCCACAGCCATTATGCTGTCACATAGTGTAGCAAAGCGTGTGCTAAAATGCTACCGACGAACTTTGCGCTGTCACCGCCGCGTTCTTGGTCACTCCTTCGCGGTCTCTCTCGTCTCAAAACCATCGTACCGAACCACCAGACGGTAATCCTGCTTGTTAAAGAATGAGCCCGTCTCACTGTTGCCTACACTTCGCACATTACAGAGCTGGCGTTCTGCCAGTCCTTATACCATATTATTTCGGTGTCTTCGTCGACCGTTTATTCGATCAGATGTGACGGTGCACTCTAGAAGAATAATTTGTTTTGTAGGACGCGGTATTTTTCTACGGTTTTTTCGTCCGGCTGCACACGACAGTATAGCAGTAAGTCTCGTGTGCTACATCACTACCAGCATCATAATCGTAATTGTCACCCTCCTCATCATCATCATTATCATGACGTCATACGTGTACAAGCAAACCTGCTGCCAATTTGGGATAAGCCGTGAAAAATCGAAATCACTGTGCATACATCATTTTAGCGACCACAACAACAACAAAAACAGCAGAGCCATCCTTAACAGATAAATATACGTGTGCTGTTCTATGACCGCCAGGCAAGACGGAGGAGGGGGTGATGATGATGAAAATAGTTCTTATGCTGTATGTTAACAAAGATAGGGTCTTAATAGCAGCCATATTGAATATATACGAGTGCATGTATTTAATACGGCTGCTATAAGGAAGATACATGTAAAACACTAAGAGACACTCGAGAACATGGAGCTTTGGCGAAAAGCAATGACGACGACAACAATAACAACAACAGCCATATCAACAACGACTAGCCTGGACATGGTTGTTGTAATCACCGTCGTCGTCGTCGTTGTCGTCAACGGCGGATCTACTTGTTGTGATCGTGGAGATTGGCAACGTTCGACGTAGTTCTCGTGGCTGTCGCTCGACTGAACGCGTTAATGAGGAAAGCCAGATGAGCCACAAGTCAACGTCGACGGCGCTCGTTAGCTGTTAGTTAGCAGGAATAACGCCCCAAACCAATTTGCCCGTCGTGGTATCTGGCCACGGTCACTGCCCCATCACTTGTACGCTCGCCTCCACCCCCCCTCCCCCCCAAACCTGCCCCCTGCAATTGCCGTTGTTCATGCATAGGCTGTTTAACAACTACACATACCAGATCGCTGCATTGTGCATGGATCAGGCCCGGCGTGGCACATGAATCAGGCTGTGCGTGGCGTGTGTGGACCAGACTACCAATAAGTGACCGATGAATCAGATCACGCAGTGACAGACATATGGATCAGGCCGAGCGTGGTGGATGCATTAGGCCGCCCGCGGTGTATGGATCAAGCCTCGCGTGAATATGGATTAGGCCGAGCGTGACACATGGATCAAACCTCGTGCGTGGCATTTGGATCAGGCTGCACGTGGCAATGAATGAAGCCGCAGCATGGCATACGAATGAGGCCACGCGTGTCGTTTGGATCAGGCCGCCGTGCCACATGGATACAGGCCTCACGCGTGGCATATAGATCAAATCGCACGTGTCAGATGGATCACGCCCACACGTGGACCACAATGATCTTCTACTTCGCCAACGCCGTTAGAATTCGCAGTGAGATTAGAGGGTAAGGGTAAACAAATAGTGACAGCATAAACAGTTCTCATAAATGGTCGCACACAAGTAAATGGTAGGAGATGCTCTAGTTTGCCGAATTTCATCATTGTTGTCATTCTGTAATGCTGCTGCTAGAATTCAAAGCATATTTTAAAAGGGTTTGTTTTTAATATTCAGACTATCCCTATGTCTACGAGTTGAATAATGGCCGTGAGGTATATCTTCAATTAGGCACCAAGGAACATGTTGACATATCTAGAGTTTGCCCAATAGTATTTGTGGCAGCAGCAACAGCATGACCAATGACTCTCTGAGGTATGGCCTGGGTTTTACCGTTACTTTACAATGGGCGTTCCCTCAAACCAACAATTCGATTAACAACAGGAATCACACCGGCGGCACCGCAGTAGATCTCGACAACTACTATCAGCGCATACCACACCACCACTGTTGGCGTTGCTGTTGTTGTTGCTAACTGCTAACGTCGTTATTATGACGGTGAAGGCCGAACGGCGCAACAATGAATACAGTCAAAACAATTGCCAAAAGGAGACAATGGCGATAACGACAAGGTGCCCCGGAGACAGGGGGTAGAGGCAACAACAATATAGTCCCGCCGGCATACAGTGTGGTGGTCTCGTCTTCTTCTTCTTCGACTTCGACTTCGTCGTCGTCGTCGCCACCGCCGCTGTATTCGTCGTCATGGTCATTCTCGTTGTCCTGAAAACGGTGAGACTGCCATTTAGCCAACTTCAGCGACGGTAAGAGAACTGGCAGCTTAGCAGGAGGTAGCAACAGTTGACAGTTGAAGCGACCAGGCAAGGCGGTGTTGGCGCTGGTGGTGGTGGCTTTGAAGACGGCGACGACGACGACGACGACAACGACGAAGATAAGAAAGATGAGGTCGACGGCTAACAAATCGATCCCCCCTGGAGCGAGAACGAGGTTTAGATGGCACACACACACCTCCAGGCCCCCTCGTGGGCCTGAGACGATGAAAGGACAAACGCCAGGCCAGCGGACAGGCGTACAGGGGAACGGAAAGCGGACACGAGCGTCAGTGCTCTAAGCCTTTACCCCGTTCAAGCGGCACTCAAGAAGACCAAGGACAATACTCTCTAAGTGCACGCCGAGAAGACTAACCTCGACCACTCATAGACACGCTAGCAACGCTAAACGGTGGTGATAATGATGATGATGATTATGGGTGGGTTGGTAGGAGGGATGCTGGAGGTGGCCGAAGCTCGATGGCACCATTTGGCTGTCGAGTGGCATTATGGTATGGAACGACATTGGCGATAACAAAAGCAGAAACCGATTGCGACAACAATCGCGGAGGCGAAATCGTCGTCACAATCGTGGCAATAACCGCCAGCGTCCAACACGGGCAAAACGAGTAAAGGATATAGGGAAACCCACAGGCAAAACAGTAACAAATGGCAAGAGATACATAGAAGCATAGCTATACGGAAGCAAAGAAAGCAAGAAAAAGAAATAGCAAAACGAGAAAAGGAGCAATAAAAAGCCAAAATATATATATATATATATATATATATATAGAGAGAGAGAGAGAGAGAGAGAAAGGTAGGCGACCTGAGGATGTACAAACGGTAACGGATCCGGGATCGCCATAAATTCGTTAGTTAATTAATTCGTCTTGGACGGGCCCAGCATGCACAAAATCTAGTTCAGACTATTTTGTCAGCGCGTTGTCGTGTCCGCGGCCGGGATGATTGTCTATACGGAATTCCGGTATTGCCTGTGGGGACCTGGAGGTCCCCACAGGCAGGGACCTCGCCAGGAGGTTGGAGCGATTATGATTAGAGGATCAGCGCAAAGGCAGCGTTCCTCCTGGCTAAAACGATATCGGATCTGAAGGCGGAGAAATGTCGCCGCTGTGGGAGGATCCAGGCGAACAGCAAATTAATAACCGTCAGCGTGCAATGGACCAATATATGGAGGAATAGGATAACTTGTCGCGAGAGAAGAGCCCCTAATGCCAGTCACCCGAGACTTTTAGACATGACACTGCATGAGATCGGAACGACCTCCAGCCACCCGAATTGCGACGATAGACTCAAAGGCGCCCCCTGAACATACGACGACTCTTATTTTGTTGTTTGATTCTGCTGTGAGAGCATAACCCAGCTGCCTTTGGGTCGACACGGACTGAGCTATGCCAGCATAGTAGAGCATAGTCGACTAGGGGGAGAAACAGGCAGGAAAAAAAGGGACTGTTCTCCCTATAGGGCCGACAGCAAGGCAAGAACCCCAGACTAAATTTAATCCGTCATGGCCCTGTCATAATTCGCCTTGCCATGACGCCGTGCACGTGCCGAGCTAGCAGAACCGTCTGCGACGAGCATAAGTCTACGGAGTTAAAGTTCTTCCCGACAAATTACCGACCTCGTCGTGGATGGTTTCTCATACCGGTTATAAACGGGCTGTTTGTTTTAGACCACGGCTTCCAAGGAGGATGGATATGTAAGTATATATATATATATATATATATATATATATATAAACATATACCTCGCAGAGCTCGACGTTAGATGCAAGAGTAAGTTTAACCGACGAGGAAGCCGTATCTAAGCACGTCAACATGATGGACTGTTAGGCAGGGTAACCTGCACATATTAAGACGGTCAAACGGATAACATTAACATTTGATTCGATAGAGAACTAGAGGGGTCTCTTCGAGTTAGCACTTTAAGAAGATAGCTAGAAATAATCACTGACATACGCGCGTACAGTAAATAGATATGAATGCACTAGAAATGGAAATGAACTAAACAATGCTATAGATTTATATTTAGAGAAAATGTACAATGCTTTAAGCAGAGAGGATTCACTCAAATTACGGTAATACACAATACGCAAGGTTTCCTAGATTTTAGCAAAACCTATCAATAAATAAAACTTTTTCTTCTTTGTGAAAGCATACGTTTAAATATTAATACGTATTACTCTCATTCGATTCTCAAAGTGTGCTTGACTTTCATTGCTTGCTAGCTCAGCTCATGGCGCCCACAATGGAACTGCGCTGCGGGGGCCTACCCGAAAGAGTACGAACGGACATAAGCAACAAGCAGGTCATCCACGTAAAACGATCAGAGGGTTTGCGCGTTTTCAAGGATGTATAAGACTTATGTTGAAATGCATGCCTGATGCCGTTTCTTATGACTCGATTGTAGTTTATTTGCTCCAATTTCAAAGTTGACGCTTCGTTGGAAGCTTCCAACTAACATGCTGAGGACTAAATTCGCTGGTTTAACTACGCCTTGTGAGTGTAACCATTTAAACACACCACGCAAATGCTAGCAAGCAAAATTAAACCAAAATAAGAGTCTGCGCGTATGGAGCGGGTACAATTTGTATGGCAATTCCTACGATTCTCACACTCTTCGTTGTGAAAGAATACGTTTAAATAATAAAACGTATTACTGTCATTCATTTGTGAAAGTCTGCTTGACTACCATTGCTTGAAATAACCTACTTCTTCTGCTGTTTCATGACGTCCTAACATATCTATCCCGCCCGCCTCTGCCCATATTTTCTTATTTAATGGCAAAACACAACATACTGTAATTGATAAACAAACACACTAAATACATGTCCTCCCTTTGCTAGATGCACAAATGAGATTCCTTAGCCTTCTTTCTATTTTATTCTAGATGACATGGAGAAACAATTTGAAAAGCTAGAGAGCCAAAAAGACGGTACTAGACAATAAAACGAATGCACGTTCGAAGATGAAGGTAAAACTGTTCAAAGGCGGAAGTTACCGACTCTAGTAGACGCGATAACATAATGCATCATCGCCAAGTAGGCCAAGCTATTATATGTATATCCGCTCCAGGTAACCGACAGACCGCGCTGAGCACCTGAAAGCGAGCTACTCTCGGGGGTTGCGAATGACCGCGACTACGACGACCTCGTGGGAGACCATGAGAGCGTAAACGGCACTTTGCAGCATATTCCTTGCCAAAGTGACCCACGTAATTAACCTCAAAAGTTGCCCCTACTAACAGTACTGCTTGTACGATTAGTTACACAGTGCGCTTCCACTTCCACAAATAGTTCGACTGCCACCGCTGCTGGTTCGGTCATCGCTTCTGCTAAACCGCTTTAGCTTTACAGCGGGCCAAGCGCGGACCAAGCAGCAGCAAATACAGCAGCACAGAGCATGTGTCATTTCTGTCGCCTTAGCCCGGTGTCCTTCTAGGCTGTTTCCTGTTTAGACGTGCCCTTCGAACTTCGCGCTTGTGTATCATGGCGCTCCCAAATCTACGCCACACGGATGGAGCCAGAGGACAAGTTCTGCCGCCTCTTCAAGGAGGGGGGAGTCCAGCCTGTGAAAAGCCCGTACAGACTCCACTAGGTTAGTGTGAAGGAGAGAGAGAGAGGGGGGGGGAGAATCAAAGGATGAGTCGCAATGCGAGCGCGACAGTGATATATGACCGAGTGGACTCGAACCGGATACAGCAGCAAAGTTACAGCAACGAACTCCGAAGCCAGCGAAACAATGGGTAGTCGGAAAAGGCAAGGTCATGCTAGCTATAAAGTGGGTGAGCAATAGAATAATCCATGAAACTGAATGATGTATGTTTCCTATGTAGACATGCGCTCGCTCCGACTTTGCGCTTGTCCAACAATGCGTAGTACGTAATTGCACGCAGTTTGTGCCTGATGCTTAATTCGGTGAGCGATGTTAGTGGCATCGTTACAATAAAGAATTCGCTGTATTTTATCAAGTGGCATCAGTGATCATCGCTCTTTGAATAGCTTATTTTAAAGTAGTAGTAATCGTATTTCGCCATCCAGTTTTATTTTAGATTTTCCGTAAGGCTATTTATTGCCCGTGTACGTTTTTTTTATGTCATGGCTAATTTTAAGCCACTCCGGCATTACCTTGTCTAAATTGGAAACCATGCAAACCAATTTAGGAGTGGCCGGTCTGGGTCTCGAACCCAGTCCTCCCGAATGCAAGGCAAAGGCTTTGCCACTAAGCCATCTTGCTCGATGAGTTACGGCTCATCTTGCCAGAATAAACTGCTTTATGACTCCAAATAAAAGTGGCTCTATATAACACACAGTTCCAACGCTTTCAATAATACGCAGGTGGAAACGGGTCGTTTAAGCTGCGACCAACGACAACAAAAGTAAATTCGAATTGTACATCAACAGGAAATACTTGCCTAGTAGCTAGATATGTGTGTATATCTTGCTGTCAAACATGTGCCAAACTAACTTATGGTCCTACGTCACATAAAGAAGTTGTGACTAGACAACTCGATTACCTGGTGGCGGACTGTGATGACACTGGTAGGCAAGACTCTTACACACAAAAGCTTGTAAGCGTGGTCCAAAAGGAAACCTTCGACCGAAGTGCAGTCGTGGTCTTTTTCTGCCATAGTACTGTCACTCTACCTGGCGCACACATCTAAACACACACAAGTCTTCCTCGACGCCCGCCAATGTCAATGCATTTCTTGCATCTTACCGAACCCACGCGAAATACAATCTGCAAGAAATATCTATATTAGAACAAGATGGCAGTCAGTAGGACGCGAATGCTATACATTTTTGAGCGTACACTGAATGCACCGCACTACCGCTAGACAGAAACTTAGCTGCAGTAATTTGCTCTACTCGAGTGCAAAAGCGTCTGTCGGAATTAAAAGCAGTCGAATCGGCTGTGCTTTTTTTTGCCTGCGGAGAAGATAGCGTGTGTATAATTTCCTAAATATATATATATATATATATATATATATATATATATATATATATATATATATATATATGTGTGTAGTTTTTAGCAAAAACCGAATGACACGAAAAGAGAAATTATAGAATATAGGACTTGGGTAAAAACGCGTACACAAGTTTAGAACCTAGACATTGTGTGGCAGTTTCTACAGACGCGTATAAATGTGTGTGTTCATCTTAATAACCGTATGTCGTGCTGCCTCTGTTGTTGTTGTTGTTGTTGTTGCTGTTGTTGCTGTTGTTCAGTTAAACTAGATATTCCCATCGCGATATCCGTCCACGGGGATAATTTTTCATGGCTGCATACGAAAACAGACGCCGGACGACTGCAGTAGGATTTCTTATCCACGGGCGTGGTGTGCAGACAGCCGTATAATGTGTCCGCGTCCACATCCGCATTTGTATGGTGGTGATGGTGATGGTGGTCGTTCGCCCCCGACAGGTTGTGTGCGAGGGGAAGGTGATGGGGTGGACAGTGCGAGCGACAAGTGGAGCGGGAAGGCAAATTGGGTGTAGTCTGCCGGTATCTTCTCGGCACTCCGCTAGGAACGAGAGAGAGAGAGAAGAAGAAGTCTGTCCCGGGCACTCGGGTTAGGCCACTGAGCTCCTGAGTCCTGCCTGGTGGTGCATGAAAGGGCTACTACCATGAGTTGGCCCACGTACGGGTCGGAGACGTCGCAAAGGGCACTACTGCACGTAGCGCACACTTTCCCTGATGCACTCCGATGCATCTCTTGCTCGATCTCTCGCTCGTTCCTTTATTTCTGCCCCTCTCACTCCTTGTCGTCGTCGTCTCTCTCCTCGCGACCTGATAATGAATTATTGACCAAAATGCCTACTGCCGCAGTGGCACTGCTATCGTCTTTCCCTATCTTAATTTCACCATATATATATATATATATATATATATATATATATGTACGCTTTAATACAGCCACACATGAGGAATGCATTCGTGCGGCACACAAGTCGTTAAAAAGGTGGCGACGCCCACAAAGAACGCTTCGTTGCCACTATTTGCAGTGGGCGATGCCGGCGCCTCACGTACCACAGCCAGCTACCGTACTGTTGTTCATGTCCGTGTTTAGTGTTGCAAATTCTGTTGTTGTTGTTTTTAGTGTTTGCTGCTGCTGCTGTTGCTACCAACTACCGGTGTTGTTGTTGTTGTTCTTTTTGTCGATGCTGTTGTTGCTGGTGTTGTTATGATTGTTTGAGTTGTTGTTATTGGTAACGTTATTGTTGTTTTTGTTATGACTGTTCATGCTGTTGTTATTGGTAATGTTATTGTTGTTGTTGTTGTCATTATTGCTAACAGTGTTGTTGTTGCTACTGTTGATAGTGTTGGCGTTGCTGATGCAAATTCTGTTGTTGTTGTTTTGAGTGTTTGCTGTTGCTACCAACTATCGGTGTTGTTGTTGTTATTTTTGCTTTTCGATGCTGTCGTTAGGCTTGTTCGAGTTGTTGTTTGATGTTCGAGTTATTAGTAACGATATTGTTGTTGTTATGACTGTTCATGCTGTTGTGAAGTTGATGTTGTTGTTAGTATTGTTAACGGTGTTGTTGTTGCTACTGCTGATAGTGTTGGCGTTGCTGATGCTCTTATTGTGATTATTGTCGCTAATGTTGTTGATATTGTTTTATCATGTAGTTACCGACGTTGTCACTTATTTTGTTGTCTGCCCAACTCCCTTTTTTGTGCTTTCGTCTACATGTACTCTTACATTTGCATACGGACCAACAGACAGCTACCGAAGCTACCTAAGTATTATGTGCACCCACATGCGACGGGTGCGCCATCCCCGGGACCGACAGGTTCGTACACACAGCTGCTGCAATAGCGCTGACGACACGGACGCGATCGCGTCGGCTGAATTCAACAGCGTATTCTGGCGCCGCGTACCAGCGTCCGCGATATACGAGAATAGATAAACATCAGGAGCAGAACGCCTCTACAGACTCTACGTCGTGGGTGAATGGTGGCAACTGGATGCTACTCGGATGTTCAACACTCGGACACACACTGTGAGTGCAGCTCTGTTGGGAGTGCCGTGGCGTGGTTGGGCTTGGACCCAATGGATGCGCACTACAGCGCCACGGCTTTCTAGTGCTCACTTCACTTTCGGGTATACATAATCCGTGTGCACTACACTTTTTACTCGTATGACAGTATATATATATAGTAGATATATAAATATATATATATATATATATATATATATATATATATATATATATATTTATATTTATATATATAGTATATATATAAATATATATATATATATATATTTAAACAATTTCTTCGTGTATATGTATGCATTTATTTATTAGCTCACCAGTGCTGGTGTCAGAGTCGTTGACCATTTCGTCCATTCCGTTCCGCCGACCAAAAAAATAAATATATATATATATATACTCGTATAGCTTAAATCCAGTGGCCTTCGAGCCTTTGGGACCGCCGGGGTCCCTGAGTGACGGACTAGGATGAGCGAGCGTTTGACGCTAACTACGGGAAACAGAAAAGTCGTACAGTTCCTATGCTAGAGATTCTCAGTGACGTCTAGCGTCTAGCAACGCGGTCTCAGTCCTAGGATCGCTCACAGAGAGGTGCAGACCTCTGTTATTCTATGTTGGTAGTGAACACGTTCACTTAACCAGAATTGTGTCTACCACCCATATATATATATATATATATATATTTATATAAAGATACAATGAATTGTTAGGAAACACCTGCATGCGGCGTATTATATCACATTCCTGGTCTGCCGCTACCGACGTACGCCGTAGTTCGTGCGATAGGACCTCATCAAGAAACACACCATACACGCAGTAATTACTACCAGTACCAGTTTAGGGAAAAGTTTTATCATTAGCAAGGGAAAAAATGTTTTTACGCACCCCCGGGATGAATAGTGGGGAAATAGATGCCGTCATTGTTGGCATTCTAACAATAATCACTAAAAAAACATTTTGCTTTACGATCTCATGGTGACGAGACGAGGGGTTGGTGGCGCTATTCCTCACTATAACTCCACCCCCGGGCGTTTACTTTAGAGTTGCATGGGCAGAGCGCACACTGGGGGGTCTGAACCAAGTGTTTCCACTTGTTGATGATCGCGGCGAAGTCCTTGATACTGCTTCAACAGCTTTGAGTGTTGTTCAAGATTGCCTGCGCTATTTGTTTGCATGTTGCAGGGAGAGCCAGTCGCGCCAGCTGGGCCCGATTTGCGGTAAACGCCGTGCATGGCTTGAACGTATGGCAGGCGAGTATTTTGTCTCTGAATCGATGGTAAATACACACACTTACATATATATATATATATATATATATATATATATATATGTATGGAATGTATGTTTGACGTTTTCTCTCGAGTCCCCATGAATGCACGCTGGCGACAAAATATGTCCGGTACGATGCAAATCGCATTGGGTCAGCGGGTATAAAAGTGCTTCCTCTCGCCGTTGAATCACTCCCTCATATCGGGGGGACGGAGTGAGTCCAGAGACAACTTCGCTTTCTACCACCACTACTACAACTACTACAACAACTGCTACAGCACTACTTCCCGTTACAGCTACAGGTCCATCTTCCCGTTTCATAGCTCGATATGCTCGTGCATGTGTTTGCCGCCACAGCCGCCGCCCATTGCACTTATCTCCCCATTGAGCTGAAGTCTCTTTAACTGCACCCCATGCTAACAACAACAGCAGCAGCAGCAATCACAACAACAGCAGCAGGGACGCTTTATCGACAGCCAACTCATCGTCATCACCAGCATCATAATCATCATCATACGCCACCAGCGCAGTCCAACGACTACTCTGCAAAGTGCCGCAGTTCCGCGGCCAGCATACGATATCCGTATGCACACGCTGTGTATGTACATCGTGTAGCTGAATGTCAATATTTCCTCACGTCAGCACTAGTCAAAGCGGTTGTCTCGATGGCCCCCTCTCTCCCTCTATCTCTTCCCCTCTCTCGCTCTCTCTCTCCGTGTCTCTCAGAGCTCAAAGACCGCTGTGGCCGCTGACGAACTCTAAACTAGCAGGGCGGCATAGCATAACGTTTCTAGGTAGGTCCATGTCACCACGTTTAATGCGGTGCGTTTCTAAGTAGGGCGTACGAACATGCACGTGAGCTGTTATAGACGCCGTCCTTCGGCGAACCTCGGCACAAAAACGCCGCCGACGCCACCGCCACCACTGTGGATACCCCCAACCCAATAATGCCTCACGCACCTCTTTAAAGTGCTGCAAATTGCACTCCACATGCAGTAAGGTAGGCGTTGTAGTAGCCGTTGACGATAAACGGGGAGAAGACTCACAAAACGCTCCTGACCACATCATCAGCCCAGAAACAATATACATAAATATCTATACTCCTAGAAATCTCACAAGAAAATGTCTAACGGCGTTAAATCGCGAATGAACGTCTTCCTTACGCAGAAAGACCCGTGTAGCTTGTGGCACCCATTTGTTCGAACATCACCTTAAATTGTATAGCCCTACTCTGTTCTCCTGCTTACCATGAGAAAAAATCGCGAAGAGAGCTTTATATATGTATATACTTTGAGAGTAAACTTCTCAAGATGCGCATGCCTGCTTTTATTGTGATGGCTTAAAGAAGAACAATGACGCGGCAATGTATTCTATATATATATGTATATATATATATATTATATATATATATATATATATATATATATATATATATATATATATATATATATATGTATACATATATATATATATATATATATATTCAAAACAAGGAATACAAACTATAGCCAGACAAAAACCTGCGTACATTTTATTAACCAATATAGTCATTTCGAAGGTCACGACGTCAAGCCCAACAATCCGCAATAGCCTTTACCACAAGCAAGATTATCAGCATCTCAGGTCCGAAATACTCGTCTACGATGGACATTGCATACTTGCCACTCCGATATAATTTTCCAGGGAGATATAATGCTGTGCAGTCTCGAAACGGATAATAGTCTCAAGGTGTCAAATCCGGACAATATGTAGGATGTTCAACAATTTAGTAATACTTCGTTTTCGTAGTTTGGCCGTGGCTACAAGTGACGTGTGAGCGGGAGCATTTTCGTAGTAAAACAGCACACAGTCTCCCTCTTCTTCATCTGCATCCCGGACCGTAGCGCTGCAACAAGCTCATTTAGCTGGTGCAGGAATACCGCCTAGTACCTTGCAGGGATGACTGATCCTCACGTAGAAAAGTAGCTCTAAAACAGAAAAAAATTGCATCCCGGAAAATGTTTGGGAAAGCCCCGTTGGTCGAGATGTATTTTTACCCTGGTGGGAGGCCTTTTGCCGCGTATGGTCCACTCCCTAGTGGCACGTTTTCGTTCTGGAGTAAAGTAGTGGATTCAGGCTTTATTCACAATTTACGAATTGGCCCAAAACTCCTCGGCGGAGGATGATTGGGCCAATTCGTAAATTGTGGATTTTCTCCTAAAAGTTTCAAATTGTTCTCTAACGCTAGCACGCGTGTCTGTTTGAGTGCTAGCTCTTGCGGCAGCCACTCGGCTATACGTTTTTATACATAATAGTTGATGCAAGTTTTGATGTAGGTTAATGCCCGTGTGCTAATGTGGAGCTATGTCGCGCAGATTTAATGCACGGTCAGTCATCGCAAGTTTGTAGGCTCCGGCACAGTTCTGGCATTTAAGGCTGTTCTTGGCCGCCCAGACCATAGTCCATCATTGTTGCCCTGACCTCACCCCTTTTATATGAGGCGCTGGTACTGTAGGCTGATTCGTGCATTGGCTTCGTAAAATGCGTCTTATTTGACTTTAATTTCTGTTCAAAGAAAAAGTGTTTAATCACCACAGAGTATTCGTTTTGCTCCACTGTTACTGAACGGATTGGCCTGCCACTCTTACGCAGCCTGCGGCAAACATAATTCAAAACCAACCGATATAGTATTCGTTTTTGTTACTTCTGAAGTATAGCTCTCTCCGGCGCTATAGCCGGCTAGAGCTTTTTGAAACTGTAGACACGCATTTCCACAACCTTGACCTACCTAGTATATATATATATATATATATATTAAATTTGCTCTCTACCAGGATAGCTCATGGTATACGTGATGCTATATGTGTTTGTAGAACACACATAAAATTCACGGATTACTATTCACTTGGTCACATTACCGTTGCTAATACAGTTAGCGGCAAAATACAGTTCATAAATACGGCCGTTGTTATTGCTTTCATTGCTGTTGATGTTTGTGTTGTTGCTGTTATTGTTTCGGTTGCTCTTTTTGTTGTAGTCTTTGTTGTTGATGTTGTTTGTCGTCGTTGTTTTTGTTGTCGTCGTCGTTGCTGCTGTTGGCTCAAAATGTACTGTCAAAATTTCACGAACAAATTAGCTGTCGTTCCAAAATTGATTGTGGTCGCATTAGTTACAAATCGTTGTCGGAGTTTTAGTGTAAGAGGTTTTAGTGTGCCCGTATCCTGCGTCACGCTCGCCGTTGCCATTACTACGGTAACGCCGACTGGTTTGGCTGTATGTAGGTAGGACTAGATAGGTAAGGCTATGGTCACGCAAGCGACGCAGCGAACTCGACCATTGTATCAACCGTCACGACTATAAACCGCATTCATTTTATTCTTATCACCACTATCATGATCATCATCAACATCAACATCACCGCAAACAGCAACAGCAGCATCATACTCAGCACCATTTCACTGCAAACATCATTGCGATGTTTGCATTGCTCATCCTTGGTGTCAATCTCAGAATAACCGCACTGATCCCGCAGGGTTTTTTTCTCCTAAGAGTCGCTACAACGAGACAACAAACACTACAGTACCAAGAACATCAACAGTAACAACAGTAACAACCACAATAACGACAACAACAGCAGCAGAAACAGCAACAACAACGACAACAACAACAATAATCACCACCACAACTACAACAACAGCAGTAACAACAACAACCGCAACATCAACAGCAGCAGCAGCATTAGTAGCAATGCCATCAGTCATTCTACCCCTCAAGCATTGTTCCGTACAAACTACAATTACGTTCGAGGCAATCTCGCCAGCCTATGTATACGCCAATAGCCGTTCGCTTTGCTTGCTTCAACCCACTCACGTCGCCGTTGTGACCACCACCACCACCATCACCATCACCACCACCATCACCACCGTTAGGCGCTCAGCGCGTTCGGAGCTCAGCGCGTTCGACTGCGCTCCAAACCATTCATTCGATCGAGATCGTGCGTTGTGTTGACATGTCACGAACAGAGAACGGTCGGTCGGTCACGCGCCGATCACGCCGAATCGAAGTTTGTTCCATTTTCCCGAGGAAATAGGATGATGATTAGACGGTTCGTGGTGCAATGCTTGCAGCAGCAGCAGCAGTAGCAGCATCAGCAGCCACAGCATTCGAGCGGCGGTGTGTACGACCGACTACAAAGTACAACGGTGGCGGCGGCGTTGATAGTCTATGTAATCAGCTTCACGCTAGCTAGCGAGCGCAAGCCAACGCGCCGAAGAGAACCGGCGGCATTCAGCCAACACGACACACCTGGGTATGAGTAGTCGACGCTGGGGGGGGGGGGGGTGAAGAAGGGTGGGCGGCGACGCCCACGACCCGACGACCACCATCACCACCACCAGCAATGAGACCAAACGGCAAGTCGGCTTTTAACAGCGACCGACCGACCGAACCGCGGCTGGACGGAAACGGTTTGTTTGCACAAGAACAAACGCCCTCCAATATGCTGCTCTACGCAGCTCTTATCATTTGTTTGGCATGAAACGCCAATAATAAATATGTGCACATATATGTATGTATTTATATATATATATGCAGAAAACAAAGTACATTTTGCACTACGTAGTGCACTCGTATACACGAATATATAATTGCATATATTGTATATATATATATATATATATATATATATATATATATATATATATATATATATATATACATATATATATATATATATATATATATATTGGGTCTACAAAAAAGTTTTTTTGGAAAAAACCTGGAAAACCGAAAAGACTTTTTGGCCTTCAAAAAGTTTTTCGGAAAAAACTAAGAAAAACCGAAACGACTTTTTGGTCTACAAAAAGTTTTTTCGGCAAAAAACGGGGACAACCGGGAAAACCGAAAAGACTTTTTGAGCTTCAAAAAAGTTTTTTCGGGGAAAAAACGGGAAAACCGAATTACCTTTTTAGTCTACAATTTTTTTTTCGGGAAAAACGGAAAAAACGAAAACACTTTTTTGTAGACGTAATATATATCATGATACGCGCTTTATTTACAATAAAGGAAAAATGTACATTACAAAATATTACAACATGCATGCATAGATTCGGGTTGTGTCTGTCCTTTCGTGGCACACCGCAACGAAATGCAACCTAATCAACAAATTTCTTTAAAACATTCTGCAATAATTGTCGATCCTTCTCGTTGCTTGGAAACCATGCAGGGGATGCATACGTCAGTACTGGTTTGACATAGATATTAAATAATTGCATTAACAATTCAGCATCTTTTTGAACAAAGGAGAAAATCCAATTACACCTTGTTATTCATATATATATATATATATATATATATATATATATATATATTTATAGATATATATATCGGTATAGCCGCTCCTATATATTAGGCTACATTGCGTAGCGCAAAAGTGGCTTTGTTTTTGGCATTTATGCTTTTTGCTTTAGCAGACCTGCAGAACCCGCAAATCAGGATCGCTAAACACCGGAGAAAGGTGGTTGCTACGTCAAGCTTGCTAAGAGCCCGTTTTCTCAGCCCACCTCCCAGCCGGAGTCCAGAAAAGCTTGTTCGTGAAGAGACTGAGAAATAGCCGAAAAAAAATTGACAAAGTTGCCTGACAAATGCCTTCCGAGGTTGGGGAAAAACGCTCCGTAGTGGACTACTGAATTTAAACGATGAACAAACCCAGGGCCCTTGGTGCAGCAGGGCCCCCCTGTGCTAGAAGGTAGCATCATACACCTAAAAGCACAAAAGTACTCTGCAATAATTATCTATTCCGGAATCTTCGGAAAACCGAAAAGCTGTTATTCGTCGTCGCGGCAGTCGACAGGCTTAGAATAACCTTTAAGATCACAAGAAGAGAGGTGCTTCACGCATTGAGCGAACTTCATATATTTTAATGTTTTTTAGCCTATACTTAATTGTACCAAAATATAAGCTGGACAATGTTAGCTAAAGGGCATATAATGTTCCTAGCTAAATAGCATAAAGATTCCTACAGTTAAACCAAGCAAAGCTGGTCTATCACAAAAAAATATGCTGTGCTGATGTCGAAGTACCGGAGCTCGGTCTAGGCAAAGATGTAGCTCTGTAAGGGTATGGTAACACCAGATGTTCAACATGACGACAACTCAAAGCGGCTGTTAATCACAATCTGAAAAGTACTCCTCACTGCAAACATCTCGACAGGCTAATAAGTGCTATTTAGATTTGTGCCCTTGAAACGAAATCGAAATGAGAGCCGATAGCCACGGTACTATGAATTTTGCCAAAGGTAGCTTACTGCAGCTATTGAATCCATGTTCCTGTTCTTTACCCAATTGTAAGATTACCGGCTACAAGAGCGCTATCATTATCTGGGCACCTTATGTAGACACGACTAGAAATTGAGGCGAGCACTGCCGAGTGTGCAAACGTATTGTAAATGATTAATAAATCATCACAATATTTAATATTTATGCTATCCAACTGGCGTGGCATTTCGGTCGATGTCTGGTGTGGTCACTCTCACTTGCCTTTCAAGAGGCGGATTTAATGCGTAAGCAGCCCAGTATTCGTGGAGACTGCAAATCCAAACGGCAAACGAGCAGGTGATCCGTCGCACGCTTTTAGATGACGACGCAGTCAGAGCTGTCTCAGGGCTTCGCCTGGGGACGGAAATAGTCTTGCCACATAGCCGCTGAGGACAAAGTGACCTCTCTGACTCACCATGCCTTGTTTTGAAAGCCTGTAACAGAAATTTTGGGTAATTGGTGCCGTACATCTAGCGCGTTCCGCAGCATGCGGCCTACAGATTTGCCTTGCATATTTAAGCTCTCGGAGCTAAGTCGGAACGACAGCAAGCGGAATAACCCTCACACTTGAACGCGAGCGCATGCCCGGGTGGTGTGTTAATCGGCATTGATTTTTTTAGTTTTAATAATTATTAAAACATTAATAATTTTGCTCAGTGCGGGGGCGGCTGATCACGCATATCATGCATAACTTTACTATGCTAGTACGCTCACCCACCGGTCCGGATCGCAAGGCCCCTACGGATCTCACCCAGCATCTGGCATGCACTTAACGTTTCCTCATATCCAAGACCAAGCTCTGTCGAACTCATGGGATCATCAGAGACTATTGCTGAATATTATGAGAGGGAATCCAGCAAGTGGACAAAAATTTACCAAGCTGGGCTACTCTAGGCCTGGAGAACATGAATGATTTGGCTACCTACTAGTTGATTTGTGAACATGTTGTTTAAAAGCAATCGTTATTTTAGTTTATTCAGACGTCTTCTTTGGACAGCAAATTTATTTAAAATTAGTAATTCGTCATTGAGCTTGGAGTTTCCATAATTTACGCATTTTCAAAAACTGAAACAATTGAGGGTATTTTGCAGAACAGGCTATAGCCCGTGTCTGCCCGCTCTTGAGAGTGTCTCAATACCCTACATGTTCCATAGTGGCGGTTCATCCAAATACACATGGTTCAGTTTATCCGGCGAAATGAAACAAATCTGTTGGTTTTGCATTCCCTACCAGATAACTTTAACACACATCTAAACAGGTGAGGAAGTCTGAACTGTATGTTCCCCAGGCGGTCATTTAGCATCGAATAATTTAGGTACGACTCTTGTACATGGATGCGTTGCATAGTTTACAAAGCTTCTGTTAAGGTAAATTCTATTAGAAGTAGTCACAACAGACGTACGTTTTTTTTGCTATAATGTGCCAAAACGCTATACATGTATATTTATTAAAAAGTGCAATATATTTTTCTTTCCATATCTTCTCAGTGACTGCTCTATAGGCCTATCCAAATATATTTTTCTTATGCACCTTTTCTAAAGAGTTGCCATTGGTTCGACATTCGACTTGAATGAGTCAGTGTACAACAAGACACTATGTTTTAAATGTGAATGGATAAACGCATCATAGATGATTTCTTTAAATGCGAGGGAGGCAATTCGTCGTAACTTGCGCAAAAGTAGAGCCCCTGCCGCAATGTTGCTTACCATATGTTTAATATAGATTTGCTATTTGATGTTATTCTGGAACGTCGGAACAAGATATTTAAATTGTGCTGTTCTCCACTTTTCAGATAATTGCGGTTTACCTCAGGATCTAGAGTCAAACCGGCAATAGAGGTAAAGTTTTGCCTGGTATTATTACACCTGTTCAACTAAGGTTTTCAACCTTTGTGTCAACATAAACTCCAGGAAGCAGAGGAGTGGCAGGCAATGTTAAATGGTTTTTCAGCAGCGTACCCCAACTTTTTCATACATTTTGTTGTTTTTTACATTAAGGCAGAATCGGATCCTAGCCGTTGCACTTATTACCTTCTCTATTAGCTTATTTAAAGACGGTACGCAACACAGTCGTGTTTACAGGAATCTCTCGAGTACATGGATCGCGTCCTGTGTACATTAAATTGCTCCGGAGGTAGGGCCTTCTTCACAGTTCAAAATACCCTCGAGGTAATAATTAAGCAGACATTTTAATATAAGTGCGTTTCGACGCGGTACCCCGGTAGAGATTTGGATCGTCCACGTGTCATCGTTTTGATAAGAAGGGTAAGCCTGGCCTCGTACCAAGCCTGAGCGTATGTGTCCCCTGCTGAGTATATGGTTTCACATGTCCTCTACAAAAACATCGGACGAATCAGCCTAATATTCATAATAGATCCCATCAGGACCACTGCGCAAGATCTGCACCACTTCTTCCACCGTAAACGGCGAATCCATGCAGTGCTGCTCCAGAGTGAGCGGTTGCTCAGTAACTTGGTTCGGCGCAGAAGGGCATCGAGCAGAACGTCAGTAAAGTGCTGCCGCAACTGCTCCTTTTTCATACTTTGCAAGCTTTTGTTCAGCCGGCGAAAAATGTAGACATGAGGTTCGCGCTTTGCTCTTTTATCTTACGAAACTCCTCCTCTCCGAAGCTCTTACATGTTAAAGGTTGTGAAACGGGAGGTCGATAGTGCTTTTTCTACTTTGGCAAAAGAACGTGCATTTATCACGCTTAGTTGCACAATGTAGGCCTCTGTTGTCCAGAAGCTTAAGAAGCCCATCACCCTTTCTATCGGTAACGCCACTATCAACACGACAGTTGAAGTCGCCGCCGACCAGAGTGGACAGCTGGAGGTTGACCCCCTCTAGACCAGCACTGGCCGCCTCGGCAGCCTCAACACCATCATAGTGAGGTGGCAGGTAGAGCAATGAGAGGTTGAAACACTCGCCTCCACACACGCATTGCATTCGGGGTGACCCTGCTCGTAAACAGATTGAGAGACCACATACTGGTCTTCCCCGCTTCCGTCTGGATGACTCGCTAGCAGATGAAAATCTCGCATCTTATCGAACTGCAGTTTCCGCCAAGAGTGCAATGTTCACATCTTTAAACAGACGTTTTGGTGCTAGCTGCAGAGTCCCAGATAGGCCGTCGCAATTCCGAAGCAACAATTTGCAGCTGCGAGAATCATGCAGCTACCTTGGCAGAAGGCGTCACTTCCATCTAGCTGTTACACCATGCCCATCAGTAAACTCTTCGCAGACCCCAGTCAGCACTGAAGTAATACCACAAGTATCCCGGTCATGTAGGTTAGGGGGTCACCAGGTTTTTAGTGGGTTTGAGAGTCCCACACTACTCAGACCAAAGAGTGTGCGTTATGCATTTTTGTTCCTGGCCCCTGTAAAAAAAAAGACCCCAGTCAGCGCCGAAAACTCACGCCTTTCGGCCAGAAGGCGCTACTTGGAACTTTACTAAAGTCATTATCACCATAGGCCACGCAGAAGACGGAGTCCGGAGTTTCCAAATAGCACGCACTACAATAGGTCTCCCGGTTAGCCAACAACGCAGCTGTTCTGCCGATGTTGTTTGGCTGAAGCCCTCTAAACAGAGAACCTTCATGAGCAGCACACGGCTTGTACACAGTGTTACCTCACTCAGGCCTACGCCTGCACTTCCTGCTCGGAGAGGATGGCGCTTTGCGTTAGTTTCGCATTTTTCCGCTGCCGTTTGCTTGTGTATTTGGGAGGCATCGCTCTGCCTCGGCACCCTGTTGTTGGTAGATCCACCACTCTACTCGCGAGCTTTCTCTTCTTCTTGCTTCTGCTCTCCACCAGCTGGAAGCCTTCCTTGTTCAGCTGATCTATGTTGGCGGCTGCCTCTGTACAGTCCATTGTCTCTGCAGCCGGGTCGCGCGGCTGCAGCGGAGTAGCGACGTCACTTTCTGCCGCCGGCGCCGGCTTCCCCTTCTTCCCCATCTTCTCCCACTGTTGTTGTTGCTGCCGCTCAACCGCTCCCACTTCTTTCCCGCCGTTGCTGGCGCTGTCGACCAAGATCGACAACACTCTTGGCAACGTCTGTGAGAGGCGACTGCTTCGAGTGTTGCTGCTGCTGCTGCTGCTGCGGTTTCTGCACTCGGTGTCTTTGCTGCCTCTGGCACTGTTGTTGCTGTTGATTTTGTTTACCAACAGTAGGGGTGGCGGAAGACGCATTTGTAACGCATTCGAATCAATTATGAGCTTGGGGGGCTCTTTATCACGGAGGTAAACACAAAACGCAGCGCCGCCATCTTGTGCAATTCAAAGTTAAGTTCAATGCAAAGTACTTGCGAAATAAATATGATATATGAGCTTATTTCTGGTAGCACTCCCAATCAGGATGCATGTATAATCCGCAAACTGAACTATTTTTACATCACCACAATATATATATATATATATATATATATATATATAAATATATAACTGTCTCGTGGGACCTAAAAGCTGACAAGTGCAAGCAACTGTGGGACAATCCACTGCTCGGAAAGGAAGAAACCAGAAGAGAAACGCAGGCCCGATGCAGACCGATTGGGATGGAATTCCAAGCGGCGAATCAGAGGCGTCTGTCAAGGATATTATCCCGTCAATCAAGAAATAAAACGAGCGTTCTGGAGGAGAACTCACATACTACATGGCGTAATTTTTGACAGAACACGGCGATTTTTAGACGTATCCGCATAGGATACAAAAGACACCTTCGGCGTCCTGCCTCCACTGTAGGACGATCGCCGATGGCGACGCCTTCTATACTTTAGCCGTCTGTGAGGCACTGCGAGCGACTAGGGATAGGCTGGCAGACGCAGGGGTCAAGGAGGCACTCCGAGAGTACATGCAAGAATTCGCATGATTCTGATCAAAGCGCTATCTACTTCTGTATGCAGTCATTACCTTAAAATTGCACCCATAAAGCCTCGAATTGGCAGCTTTTAAGTCATTGTTTATTATAAAAATGTATCAATAAGATCTGACTCATATCTAATCCTCAATGTACTTTAAGCTTCAAGCCGGTAGTCGTTAATCAACTTGCGAAGGACCTGAAGCAAGTAATTGGTGAGGTACACGACTATAAATACCTTAGTCTGACGTTCCAGAATAACATCAAATGGAAAGTTCATATTAAACATATGATAAACAAATTTAGGACAGGTGCTTTACTTTTGCATAAGTTACGACATATTGCCTCCCTTGAATTTAAGAAAAACGTGTATTATGCATTTATTTTTTCACACTTAAAATATGGTGTTTTGTTATATGGTGCTTCATTTAAGTCGAATGTCGAACCAATAGTAACTCTCCAGAAAAGATGCATACGAAATGTATTTGGATTGGCCTATAGGACAACCACTGAGGACATATGGAGAGATAAAAATATATTGCACTTTTATGGAATATACATATATAGCATTCTGATATAGCAGGAACCGTACCCCTTTTGGAGCTACTTCTAATAATGCTTATCCTATCAGAAGTGCTGTAAACAATGTTGTAACACACCCATATACAAGACTTGTGACAAATTATTCAATGCTCAGTTATCGCCTGGTAAACATAAATGCCAGATTCCCTCATCTGTTTAGATGTGTATTAGAATTATCTACAAATGAATGCAAAACCAAACTTAAACAACAGATTTGTTTAAGTTCGCCGGATGTATTAAAATCATGTGTATTTGGATGAGTCTTTCAATTCATTTAAAACACAAAAAAATTACTAAACACCGTTATGCAATATGAAGGATGTTGACACACTCACAAGAGCGGGCAGACACTGGCGATAGCCTTTTCTGCAAAATTACCTGAATAGTTGTAATTGTTTGAATTTAAGTAATAATGGAAATTTCAAGCTCAATGAAGAGTTATTGAACTTAAATACATTTGCCGTCCGGAGAAGATGGTCCCATAAAAAAAATGTGGGGGTTTTACGCAAGGTTTAAACAGTATGCTCTCCATCGGATTGATCTTTGTAGCGGGGCGGTAGCATTCTAGGTTCTTAAAAGGTGCTATAAATACACAGATGTATATATATATATATATATATATATATATATATATATATATATATATATATATATATATATATATATATAAGGCAGTCTTAACGTAAATGGTTTCGCTTTTAATAATAAGAGATGCCTTTTTTTTGCTTCGAGTAATGGTCTTTCGTTTGGACGTGGTTAACAGGCATATATGCTATGGATGACTAGGCAAGATTTTTCTCCGTAAAGTTCGCCATTATTCTATGCAAGTGTTGACATAACCAAAAAAGCATAAGAGGTAGCGCAATTGGATGTGTACCTCGCCAGGGAGCTTTGGGATGGAATGGCATGCACTAGCCGGCACGTGTACACAAGATACATTGTGCATGGCTATCATCACTTGGTATGTTCGACTCAAGGATTTCACCAAGTTGACGATCAATGTCGTTGCCGGTTCTGCTGGCAGATATGCGCTAAATACCACGCAGCGAGCTGCCAGAAGCATCGGCGGTCTTTGCACTTTTTCGCCGGGTGGGACGGTCGCTGAAGTGTTTAAATTGTAATATAAAAATAAAAAATCCAGGCGGACGCAAGATAACTTTAATAGCGAATTATAGCGTCCAAACTAAACACTCCTCAGAAAATTAACTACTGTTGGGATTGGCGTATATAAGGTCTGGTTTATCTAAGCTCTCGGTAATTAATACCACGTGAAAGCCGTCTGAGTCTTCTTTGAGTGTTACTGAATTAAGTTGCCTGATCAATCAATATTCGCAATGTAACCGGCGGCAGATCTGAGGGCGTAGGCTTAACAGACAAACTCTCGTGCTGCGTCACGACTTTCGAAGGCGCTGCGCAAAGTTTACACATCCTACTTTAAACAACATCTAGTTCTCCCGGATTGCATTCAGATGGTTCAAACCTCAAATTGGGCGGATCGAAAAGCCTCTCATAAAGAATGTCTTAACGTGGAACATGGCGGTGCCCTTTTTGGCAAGCCGCCTATGGAAGAGAAAAGGTTGCTAGGTAGAAAATACAAAGTCATGTCAGAAATAGCGCGAATTGCGGCTTACATTGTGTAATATTATTGTATAACATGACAGAAAATCAACTTTTTTTTATAACATAAAGCGGCTGTGTGGTAATATATATATATATATATATATATATATATATATATATATATATATATATATATATTGAATCCGGTATGCGTACTCCTGCAAGGATAACATAACTAATCGCTAAACAGGCTAGAAAAACTGATAGATAATGTGAAGTCTATAATCAAAATCAGGCGTAATGTATACGCCTTTAGTTTGTAATAATCTTGTAATAATGTATTATTATGTTAGTACATGTATTATGTGCTTAGAGTATTTTTAAACCTTTCGAAAAAGTTACGTAGGCCTTGTGCACGGCCTATATATAAAGTTTGACAAAAGAGAAAAAATATCGAGAAATGCACATACCCATTAATGTTTAAACGTGACATTTTAATTCAATTATCTTTATTTTACCCAGATTGAGTATAACATGCGGTTCAAAAATGTTTCTTCATAATGCTTTAACATCTTTACGCTTCCGGCGAAAGAAGTAGTGCAACGATTTTCGGTCCAGCGCTGTGCATTCCATTGCATGGTACTTGGTACATGGCAGAGCTCGTACTTCTCGTGAAAGACTGCGTTTGAACAAGCCAGATAGTGATAACCATGCACTATGTACCTGGTGTATGCGTGGCGACTGTGACACGCAGGACCAGACCAAAGGTGCAAGGCATTGAAAACGTCCGAATCACCGACCTCCCGTCTGGCCTGTTCGACTTTAGCTTCCCACCCCGAAATACAGCATTCGTATGGTACTGTACGCGGCATCTTCAGCCTTAGTCAGATTGTTTCAGTTGCCGGTGGACAGCCTGACATGAGATACACAAAGCGGCTTCTTGCTCGGTTATATACCCTTCAATGAATGTTGGTGAGGGCAAAAGTGTGTTCCACATTCCTCTAATATTTGTTCTCTGGCAGCATTGTAAGGGTTTATTCAATACATGTGGCAAATAACATTTTTTCTTTAAATAAAAAATAAAGAGGTTTGGTAGTTACAGATATAATAAATTATTGTTGGAATAAATGGGCACCACTTATTTTCTTTCTTTGAACTATTTTCTATGTGAATGAAGCCCAAATGCAACAATTATGGTTTGTTTCGTGAAGCCGTAATAATTAGAAAATCATTAGGTGTGGTCATACAAAGTAGTATTTCTTGAAACCTCCGTCTCGTTACATGCATGTGCTCGACTACGTTTGCACTATCTTAGTGCTAGTTACCTATATTCATAATTAAAACAACCTTCTTAGCATGTTTTTAATTATAATAAACTACATACATACCATAAGTTCATAGTTAGCCAATTAGTGCCGTTAATTATACAGCGTTTGCATGTGTTACACATCGGCTACGATAGTTTTCGTGCAATACAATAGTTAGGTAATTGCTGGTTTCGTATAGGGCATTTAACTTCTAGTTGCAAGTTTTTTTTCATACTTTAGAAAGCCTGTTGTAATTTTTGTATAGGGGAAGCTAATACGATGGGCAACTACCCGTCCCTTATGCACGCTGCTAATGTAGATAAATATATTTAAACTGAAACAAGTTTACTAGTCTCACATACGATTTTTGTGATTTGCGTCTCTGAGCTAATCTTTGCCATAGAGTAGGGCCTACAAATTACGCTTGCACACACGCACACACACATATATATATATATATATATATATATATATATATGTGCGTGTGTCCAAGCGTAATTTGTAGGTATATATATATATATACGCGTGAAGCTAGTGCGTGTGAGTGGTCACACCTTAAGGCAGGTATGTTGGTCGTTGGTTTCTGTGGCGTTGACGCTAATAAACGAAAGCTGGCAACGAAGTATAGCGCGCAAAGTTTACACACCCGCTCACAGTCGGCGGCGGCGGCGTCTTCGCAGAATAGCCCGCGCCATCCTGGCTCACGGACACTTTAGCTTTAGTTTCATTTATGCCGCTTCGGTGTGTTTTTGTTTTTTTGTCGCTTCATCATCGCTCGTTCGTTTATAGGAGACACTGTGCGGCAAGCAGTGCGCCTATTACCGCCACCTGGCCGTCTTTTGCATTCTCAGGCGAGCTTCCGCAGGGCTTGACAAATATGCGGCGCCAATGGCGGTCGCCTCCCTCCAGGCCGTGCCTGACTCAACCGGTCGGGGGGATGATACTACAACGTAGTCGCTCATAGCTTTCTCGAAACTGTGTGGTCTGTTTGTGTGTGCACTAAACGTCTTCTTGCGCTCTCCTTGAACGCTTGTGCTCTTCCTGCTCATCATCGTCACCATCCAGCCATGCATGATACTCCATGTGGTCTCCATCAGTCAATGCCTTTACTCTTCCCCCGACCTTCCGAGTAGTTCCCCCTTCAGTGTACGCTCCATTTTCTCTCTCCAGTGACACTGCCTTAGTTATCTATCTCCCTCCCTCTCTCGCATCTGTTTTTTCTGCATCACCTCCGTGATATACGAGTATATGTTCTCTCTCTATCTCCTTCTCTCCCCGCTCGCTCTGTTTCTCTTTCAATATCTCCACTTTTTTCCTGCTGTCTTTGTTGTTTCAATGTTGGTCTTTTGCCGTTCGGTTTTCTCGTGTGTGTCCTGCGTTTTTCCTCTTCTTTTACGAAGAGCGATGACAGCGCTTGCGGTGGCATCGGCTCTGACGAGAACGTCGACGACGATGACAACGACGACGATGACGACGACGACGACGACAACGACGACGACAACGATACTAAAAGTCTACCCTACCTCCACGTGGCCATAGCCCATAGAAGTTCAGCAGCGTTTTTCATAAACTCAGCACTTCAATTTCCGTTTTTCGCCGAAAATTGGGCCATCCTTTTCTCTCAAGGCTACTACTGAGGCGAGAATGCGAGAAAGGGGGAAATCGGGAAGAAGAGCGAGAGAGGGAATGGGAGAAAGAGAGAGAGACTGAAAGAGCGTTGACGACGGTGTAAGTCACTCAGCGACGTACAGTACTGACGTTGGCAGACAACGGTGCCGCTGGTCGGTTGGTCGATGGACGGCCTCCGACATGAAAGCCCGACGGGATGATGAGGCCCTTCTCCTAGCTCTCGCGCGCTCGTTGCTGTTGCTGCTGAAATGTATCGTCGACTCCGTGTCTCGACAGAGCAAACTCCCGAGGGTGGTCGGTACCATAAAGGCAAACTTGGCCAGACAAACATACCCCCCCCCCCCCTTCACTCCTGCCACGTACTCACACGCACACACACACACTCATATGGACATGCGGACAAGCGGATACACGTATGAACACCTATGCAAAAACGCGCTACACACGCTACTGCATTTCGGGGTGAGGTTGGTGAAGTTCTAAAACAGCTCCTCAAACAAACCCCCCCCCCCGCCCCTCAAACACCAGCCCGTTGGTCATACGTATTGTTGACAGGCGCGGTGCAGTAAATTTTGCAGTCCGTTTACAGGCGCCGTTTACCGGGATAAGGCAGTCAAAAAAAGGCAGGAACGCCTTCATATGCGGTGGCGGGCGCAGCAGCAGCATTTTATGCTCAGCAGGCAAAGCTAACACGCTTCGCCTCGTCGCCTCGAAAGGCGCAACTCGTATCAGCTCGCCAAATGAAGTCACAAAAACAACGAAACGACGGCGCAGGTGTGATGCTTGTCGGTAGACTTGCTTTTTCGGCTGCCCGAAGCACGTTGTAGTGGTTTTGCTGCTGCAAGCTTGCAGTTTACATCGTCGCAAATTTGCTAAGCGCATTATACTATATATATATACATATGTATATATATTACTAAACGCACCCCGAAACGAAACCCCCGAGGATATTTGTTTTTAGACAGATTGTCATAATTGCGCGCTTGGCGGCTACCGCAACACGCGAAAGAGAGTTCACAAAGGTTTACTTTGCGGCGGCTTTTGCGTATAAATTTAGCCACTATATGTTGATCTTACGACCTTGTTAAAAAGAAAAAATTATTTCAACCTTCCGTTCTGACAGATTCCATCGTTCTGACAGATTTTGTCAAACGATTTGGTATCGTTGTTGTCTTAAAGTTTTGCAAAAATTGCATCACAATCGATCTCCTCAGTATCAATATTGCAGCCTATATCCAGCACGTCTTAAAAATCTGTTGTGTATTGTAGTGGCTAGTTTATTGCCTCTCCCAAGGCCTGTGTTCCAAACAAAGGACGCGTACCGTTTCGCCAGTAACACATACTGTTTGTAGAGACTGACGTAGAGCCTAGCATCAGACAATACAAACACCCGCATAATTTAGTTATCTTTCCAGGATGAACGCCGGAGACAGTTTCAGTTCTATGTGCCCTATATTTTAAGCTAATACAAGTCAATACACCCAAGTCATTCTTAATTGTTGCAGCTTGTTCATGCTCGCCGCGAAGGGTGTAAGAGTAATTAGGATTCGTCTAATCCATCGCCCTGACCCGCGCGGATCAGGGCCGCTGGTCTCTGATCAGACCGGGCAAAAACGTGCACACTCGGCGCTGTCCGTGTTCCATCTTCTTCCCCTGTCTTATTATATTTTCATTATGTCATGAACGTTAGTTCTATACCAAAGTATTCATCAAAGTATAGTACGAGAAAGAGCAGCCAGAAACGCAAGCTGTAGGGGAGTTAAACCAATGAGGGCGGTTACCGATAAGTCCACAAAGCCGATCTTCCACATCGTAACTCAAGTGGTGCAAAAGTGTGCTCGTAGCGGCAGCAGTAGTAGGAGCAGATGCAATGTCCGCCCATTCATTTGTCTTTTATATTCCGTTACGCACTTCCTTGTGACATTTTCCCGCCCTTCTAACTTCGCCAGAATTCCGTAGTAGACGTGGTCGCGTGGTAAATGCATTTGCAGCTTCTTGTGCTTCTTGGCCTCTGGAGTCTGACGGCGGCAGCAGCAGCAGCAGCGGGTTGAATTTGAATTTAAATGTGTAACTGAGCGTCTCTTGGGGGTCAGTCTCGTCAGTCTCCCTGCAGCAAGCACAATGCGTGGTGGCAGCGTCTTCGTCTAGTGGCCTGGCTTGGCCGGGCCTCGGCCCTTACTCGATCCAGTACTCCAACCTTTTTGTTCTGCTCCACGGCTCCGTGGTTTGGTTCTTGTTTGGCCACACGCTGCGTGTCCGGGCGCCTGTGCCGCCTCGTGCACCCGTACGAACGCTCTAAACCAAGACTCCAAGACTCCCGCCAATGAGGCTAAATGTCGTCTCGCTGTTCGACGTGGCAAAACAAACGGCCCTTTTCTTCTACAGCCTGCCACCTACCTAGGCAACTTTCGCCTACCTGCCTGCCTGCAACAGAGACGCAATGTGTGTGACATCTGACTACCTCTGAACTTTCAGAGTTCGTTTGTTGTTAACACGGCAACCGTTGCCGCCTACAGCGGTGAGCATGGCTAACGTTCATGGCTGCGAGTAGGTGCCGTCCTGCAACTAGGTGCATGCATCCGGGCAAGTATGTCGGGCTGCGCGTTTCCACCGTACACCAGCTTCGGAGCTCCTGTGTATACCTGCCATACACGTGCGCATAGCTTTCGGAACAAACGGCTGACACATTTGGGAAGAATAGACTGTTTGCCTATCTTTTGAAGCAATTATTACTAGTTGAATACAATTCAAGTCATATTAGCGTGCCTGCTTCTATTAAAGTCTTCCTACTTCTACTACTTTCATTACAAAAAATAGTCAATATCGAATGTATGGCGTTAAGCAAGAAAGGTGACTTAGAACAACCGCGCTTGCATTTCTGCTTCACCCATAGAGCACTAGAACACCGCAAGAAATCGAGTATTCAATGCCGTGTAGTTTGCCAAGCTTGTCTTCCACGTTGGGTGTGTCTCCGAAAAACGAACTCCTACAGTTTCGTTATCTTACGCACTCTTGTGTGACTGTGCCCTAATACTATGGTATATAGTTAAAGCATCGAGAACTGTAGCTACGCATCGCAGCGGTAGACGTATGCTTCTCGAGGAAATACCTCGCAATTCTGAGGCGCGGGGGGGGGGGGGGGGGAGGAATGCAAGTTTAGTAGGTTTGTGAGTTCCACAGTAATTGCTGACAGTGGCAAGCAAGCAGTATGGGTTCTTGAAACCTCTCATAAATGTTTTGAAAGAAACGGAGGCTTAAGTATATTCTAAAGAACTAAATTGTCTCCTTTAAGATTTGTAAACCTTTCTTTTTCGTCAATTCGCAAAATAAATTACGACGCGTAAACGCTAATAGACCCGGCAAAATTTCATTATTATCAATTTGATGATCCACAGCTCAATCGACTACCTACGAGAAGATACCATGCCACCTGGAGAAGCCAGGTGGCGTACGGTTCCTGACATAGGGTGCAATTAATTTCTAAACGTTTACAGGCGCTTTTCCAACTGTCGAGCAGCAGCAGCAGCAACATCGATGTTCCTTATTACATTGTTTCATATTCTGAACGTTGAAAATCGGAGCGAGACGAATCACCCATTGAAGCGCATGACCGGCCGTTTATCTTGGTACCACTTGTCTGAAAACCTGCAACCTTATTGCAAGCAAATACGCGCGCTCCACTCAGCAACTCTTGCCGTATGAAATCATGCCAGCGTCGATGTGTGTTGTTATTGTTGTTCTTGTCATTGTTGCTATTGTTGTTCTTGCTGCTGCTGCTGTTATTGTTGTTGTTGTTGCTGTTGTTGTTGCTGTTTGCATCGCCGACACTAAGCACCAGCTGCTGCTGCTGCTTTACGGCAACCTCAATGTGGTGGGTTTTCTAAACGTGGCCGCTTTTGTAATGGATCAGCTTTAACGTCAGTTGGCAGCGTTCAGCCGCCGCAGCTGCAGGGACTGTTTCTTTCACGCTCGGTCGCTCGCTGCGTTTTTCAGTCAGTGAGGCGCGCCTAAAGGATTTTGTCTTGGGCACAGGTTTTTGGGCGTGACGGACGAAGACGTTTGACGTTCTTTTTGTTCTTCTTCTTCTGGTGGTGGTGGTGAATAAATATCATACGATCCGGCGTCAGCGTTAGAAGAAGACGGCTTAGAAAGCGGCTCGTCGAGAACTGTCAAGCGCTCGCAGTAGTGCCAGCAGTGATGGCTACTCATATATTTGACCCTTGCATTTTAACGAACGCGGAACCAACTCATTCTGTTCCAGAACGCTCCATCACTATGGCAAAAAAACGTGCTCATGTCCTGGATGCGGATAGTGAGGTGGAATGACAAATTTTTCCACTTATCCTTCAAGTTTATCTCGCACTGTGTACGAGATACGTTTGTTTCATCATTGACTACTGCAACAACCTTTTGGTGTTCGTTGACTCACGACTTTTGTTGGCAGGCGTAGATTAATTACCAGA
This sequence comes from Dermanyssus gallinae, assembly GCA_003439945.1. NCBI lineage: Eukaryota > Metazoa > Arthropoda > Arachnida > Mesostigmata > Dermanyssidae > Dermanyssus > Dermanyssus gallinae. The sequence continues at coordinate 98,601 of QVRM01000144.1, read as the reverse complement.
GGAACTTTATAGAATCTACGTGTTTCTTGCTTCTCAGTTGTACAGCAGGCCAGTTTGTACCAGGGCTGGGCTGTTACGGACGGAGCTATTCATACGATACCAATAAATAGATATTTTGGAATCGTGTGGATTGTTTAAGCTGGTAAATACGCTACAAAATAGGTGTGCAGTTTAGAGCGGTGCGGGTTATTAAACTAGTAGCGAGAAATTGCTTGTGAAAACTGCCAATCACTGCAGGCAAGCATTTATTTGAATTTGCACTATCAACAAATCTCAGGGATTTGTAATGTCTTAAATTGTATTCATCCTAACAGGAGAATAATGTTTATTGTTAATTCAAACATTAATTGTTTTCTTTAGTTTAACACTCCCATAATTTCTTATATTATAAAAGAATCTCTCATATATATAGATTGAGAGTGAGTGTAGAAGGCAGTGGGGCGTGCACTATCCGCCATGGGTAGATATTAGCAACCTGGGCCGATCTAGCGACAGTTTTGGCCTTCATTATTGCACCTGAAAAAGTATTCGTTTTGTGAATGTCAAATAGCTCCTCGAAGCGGTCCGGGTGTTTCTTCAGGTCTTCGTAGTCCCTGAGACCAGCCTCACATAGTTGATCATGGAAAGACGGCAGGGTGTGAGTTGACCCTGTCCAATGTCGAATTCTCCAGATATAGCGTTCCTGGGCTTTGTAGACTCTCTCTCTCTCCCCCTCTCTCTCTATCTCCTCTATATATATATATATATATATATACAGAGAGAGAGTCTACAAAATGCCCAGGATTTATATATATATATATATATATATATATATATATATTAGGGCTAGTTACACGATTACGCACACCACGGTGGAAGACACTAATCAAAATAAATACGTAGGGAAGCTAATTTGGGGGTAAGCCTGAAGACGCATAAACCTCGAAGCATGTTTCTAATTGCAAGCTACAGAATGAATATGACTGTATTGCATTGGCACTGAGAATCAATAAGGAATTATTTATTATTAGACTATTGCCATTGGTATAATATTGTCTATATAATAGTGCCATATCACTGTTGCAAGGAAATTCCGGCTCTTTTTCGCTGTGCCAAATTCTCCTAAATGTATATTTATGGGGTATAAAACGGTCGCCGATTTCCTCTTGCCGCATAGAACGAGGTAGACTATTGGGGTCAACTTTTGACAGTACCCCTCCTGCTATGTCAGCAGATGTAATAAGCTCATTCAAATACGAGTCAGTTTATCGTGGTTTGTGCAAATACAGGCCAGCGATTTTTCAAAAGCACCTTCCAATCCAGGACACACCTTGGTGAGTGTAGCATTTAAAAAATGCTTCTATAAAACTCGAAGATTGTAAAAACTTTACAAGTGTACCTAGTGAAGCAATGCCACGGGCTAGGCCAAATTCGCAGTAGTATGCGATTATGGAAACTGTTTGCTGTAGAAGGTGTTTTCTTACCCAAAAAAGTGTGTGGCAAATTATGGTATTGTTGGAACTATTCTCTTCTACCCCATATTCTCCGCAAAATAGCAGTTAAACTGCGAATAATGTATAAAACATATAAGATGTTTGTATGGTAGATAAAATGTGAGATATACAAATGCAAGCGTCTAAAATCCTCAGCTGTCTCTCGTGTTCCCTAGGATCCATTTCCCGGCTGAGTACAGTTTCCAAACCATTTGTCGGTTCGTTTCCTCTTGTAAGCATTGCAGCCGCAGCACTACAGAAATGTTTCTATAATAGCAGTATTAACCTAGCCACAATTATCTATTGTGTGAAAACCATTCCTTAAAGCTCGATAACAATATTTTACACTAGACGCTAGTATACATATACCAAATTATTTTTGCTGTTCTAAACCGAACGCAGCCTCAAGCATTGAGGCAAATATGGCAGACTATGGTTAGCCGTTTCCGTGAATGCTTTCATTGATTCTGTGTCGGCCAGCCTGTGGTAATGGCGTGGGTAGACCCTTAATTATAAGGCATTGTCTGTGATATTTGGCAAAGACTTCGCTGAAAGCAGACTCCACCGTGTCGTCGTCGCCGTCAAGATAATGGCCAGTGCCTGATATGAGTTATAGCAGCAGGCTAAAGGCTGTGAACATATATTTTCCATGGTGACATCTCTCAGCTCTCTTTCGGCGCGAGAGCAACCATGGGACAAAGCTTAGCTTGAGCATCACACGCGGCGTCTGATGGTGCTGATAATGATATTAATAATCTAAATAATAGTATGTGGCGGTGGTAGCTATGGAGAAAATAGCGACCATATCTAGTGCTAAGGAACTCCCCTACCAATCTTAGTTGCCCTTCTCCCCCGCTCTCGTCCCGTAGCATGGATGAGGGGCGCAGCGCTAATAGAATTGTTTCATGGAAAGTCAGCCATTCAAGTAAGCCACTCGGGATGAGTTTTCCTTTAGCTGTCCTTATTGGCCACGGATACCAGGTCCAAAATCGCTGGGAAAAAAGCGTTCACTTATTTGTGGTGTAGCTCGTAAAATGTAGCATAAAGCAAAGGCTACACTACTGAGTCGAACTTGGATCGATGAGTTCTAAATTGCAAAATATAACACCGACTCTATCGGTTTTTAGATTAGCTGGATGAACTTTGACACTAGCACGACATTCATCATTTAGCTTATCGGCATTATGCGGTATCGAAAAAGTTGTTGCTGCTCAACCAATCCTACTTGACCTCTCTTTCTCTCGCTCTTATACAACACATGCATACTGATTGCATGCATGCAACGTTTGTCAGTAGCAGATCAACAAAAACGGCCACTTTAACTAAAACGGTCTGTAAAACGCAAGATGAAGGCCAACGTCCATAGTACGGTACAGCACCGTCGCTTTGTTTCGTTGTTTTGTTATTGTAGCTAACCTTGAGGAGACAATTTGTTCGCTTTCATGTTCAGTTGTTACGGCTATACAGCTTTGGTTAGATTGCGTTAATTTTCTGGTTGATACGACTTGAATCAAGGACTGCTTGAATCAAGCGAAAACTGCTTCTGTTTCGGTAATTTTGCCACCGCCAAGCAAAAATGACCATCAGCATGGTGTTAATTGATCAGAAAATGCCAGCGCTAGAGAAAATACCGATTCGTTAAGCTAAACTAAAAATCGGCAGGTTGATTCAATAGTGAATACACTTGCATCTAAGTTGACCATTCATCTCTGGTGTGCTCCAGCCGTCAACCAGACAGAAACTTCATATTCGTTGGCAACTTTACAATGGCCACTAGACCGCTGCCAGCCTAAGCAACGCTTCGAGAGTGTCATTGACGTGCGGATGATAATAATTCGCACTTGTTTTGAGGGGGGTCTACAAACATGTAGTAATCTCTACAGTTTTTCAGTTGTCTCGCTTACAGCTTACGTTGATGCTATATATATACACCTTGGGGTCCAATGGATGCTAACCACCGAGCACTTCAAAAAAGACCTTGCGAAAACAAGGCTTCTTTGCGAGCGCTTGGGAACCTCCATTGAGACCGCCACACAAGAGACCGATTACTGGTCTCAACAACTACACAACACGTTCGATGGGGCACATTTTAAAAAAGCACACGAAACGCCTTTTGTACATTACTGGATTAAGGGTATGCCCTACCTATCTGTTAAGGAGTATTTAAACCTACTAAAGCTCAGGATCAACGCACTACCAACGCGTGCCAGATTGGTCAGGGGACGCCCGAGCTACAACACACGTTGTAGGCACGGGTGTCATGCGCCTGAGACGTTGGCTCATGTCGCTCAGATGTGCGATACAACACACAAGCAAACTATAAAGAGACATGACGACGTCTGTGATCGCGTGGCGCGTCTTCTCCGCGAGAGGGGTCATGAGGTGGTTCGTGAGCGAGTATTCCGTCGACCGGGCGCACCGGGTCCAAAGCCCGACCTCGTAATAACAACACCTACCGAGGTCTGGGTTTTAGATGCCGAGGTCTGCGGCCCGAACCGGGACCTGGCAAAAGCGCGGCAGGACAAAATCAATCAAAAACCAAATATGACGTCGAGTTCCTAAGAGCGATGCCGCTCTTGGGACTCTGCGATGACGCTCTTGGGACTCGGCGTGACGAAGAGGACTCTTATGGATCTTACCGTTTTAACGTTGCAAGGAACCTTGAGGATATACCGCTCGCACCGGGTCCATAAGAGCGGGGGCTACCATCAAGCAAGGACCCGGACAGCTGATTATTAACCGCACGTGACACATTTTTACCACCATTTTTATTAGGGCGAGCACTGCTGAGTGTGCAAACGTATTGTAAATGATTAATAAATCATCAAAATATTTTCTATATATATTATTGCCGCCATGTAATGCTTTTTCTGGCTTGTTTCAACAAGTGTATTACCTATAAAAGCTAAACCCGTTTACTGCATAGCTCGTGCGGATGCAATTGTTAAAGCAAAAACCACCATCCCTCCCTAACACAAAACGATGCCACGCTATCGGCCTTTGCGACGCTTTCTCTCCACCTAAATAAGCACATGTGGTTAATGTTATTGTGTTAAACTCTTTTAAATTCAACTTTAAAATGCAAACTTTAGTAGGCAAAAATCGTAGCAGTCTCGATGTCCCCACGAGGAGAGGAACAAATATGTTTGTTCCAGGCGAACAACGTTAAAGAGCAGGCGCGGCTGAAAGCTGCGAGCGATTCGACGAGCGGAAAATGATTTTAGGCCATTCCCTCACCGCAGCTGAGGACGATGCTGGACAATACTACACTCCGCATCGCCTTCAGCCTGCGTTTGGGGGAATCAGTCTGCTTCGCACATAACTGTGCAAGATATGACCTACCGGTGTCTTCTACGGGTGAGCATGCTCTGGCTTGCAAGAGGAGCGCCGGTAGGTTCTCAAGGCTGTCGGCTTTGAGCGACATAATACACCGGGCAATGCAGTCAGCCCACATACCTGCAGTCAAATAGCCGTTGGGTCTGTCAGCCAACAGCGTCCGGACGGCCTGACTCTAGTTCCATGGAATGAAGGTCGCTGTCTCGTGTACGACGTCACCGTGTCTTCCACGTTGACCGCTTCATATGCTCGCTATACCAGTCGGGATGTCAGAGCAGCCGCTTGCGTTGCTGAAGATCGCAAGTTGGCAAAATATCGAGAACTGGTGCAAAACTTCATCTTTCAACCAACCGCCTTCGAGACATTACGCCCAATGGGAAAAATAACAAGAAGCTTCCTGGCGGAGCTGGGATCGTGAATCGGTGCCAACCGGTGATAGAAGGGCATGGCGGTTATTGCTACAAAGAATTGAAGAGCAAAAAATCTACGCGAAAACGCTGCATCGATAATTGGTTCATCGCCCACGGAGCTCCCCTTTTTGCCGTAGCTAAATCAAGCCGGCGTCAATCATCTAAGTGATGGTAACGAACCTAAACAAATTTTAATTTGTGAACAAAATGTGTTTGTTATCGTCTGAACACAGAACACGTGCGTGTCCCAGATGAAGCGTGTTGCCCGAAAATTTTAGAGCTCGCACCAAGACGTCGTTCAGGACATCGTTTCACGACCGCCGGTCTGCGTTGAAAGCACAAGATAGCAGCAGAAAACGCCACTGTTGGACCTGCCGTCAAGCTGGCGGCTGAGATGCATTACATCTCCCTCCGCCCTCCTAGTGAAAGGATCAGGTTATGTAAACGATAGGCACTCAAGCGAGTGGCCGTTTGGCAGCTTCTGTCGACTCGGGTGGGGGTGCGAGTCTGCCCAAGTCTGTAAAACCTGATTTTCTTTACTTTCGTTTTTGGTATTCCTATGTACATGCTGTCCTAGGGACGGAATCTATACATTTAGATGCTCTGATAATAGCTTCAACCTCTTCTAGAACGACACCCGCCTGAAGAAAAACTCACACTTCTGAGAATTTAATGATAAGTCACTTTCATCATTAGCCGGCAAAGCAAAACACTCTGCGTGTGTTCCGAACGACCATCTTTGACTCGCCCTCTGGTGCTCCGTCCAGGAAAGATAACAAGGATTTATAAACTGAAATTGTGGCCATTGAGCCTTCAATCTGTATACGGCTTTGATATACGGCTTAGGAGTAAATTAGTGCTACAGAAAAAAGTCCATGCAAGTCAGCTAGAAAATTTCTTTGGATCAGTTTGTCTGAAGGATGTTGCAAGAGGACCTAAAGGAGCAGATAGTAACCGCAGACCTCCCCCAAAGTGAGCCAATACACCATACAACAGAGTAAAGTTCTTTATAAAAGCTACATTATGTAATGACGACACGAAACGTTTAATACACAATTATACGTATATTTATTGTAACTTAATCACACGGACGTGCCATACAAAGCACACGACTTTAGCCTATTGACTTGCTCTCACGAACTCGTTACGAATGTACTCGTATTCTATGGCACCATCGCGGTGAAGAGACCTCTAAAGTCTCTACGGATAATGAATGGCCCTTCTACAGAAGTTTGGCCTTCTTTTGGGCAGGTTCGATAGCTGCATCAACAGCCGCCGTGTCAAGGGCCAACGTCCGTTCAGTCTTCTGCTTTCGTTGTGGCGATTTCGAAAGCAAACTGGCCTCATTTGGCGGCAGGACGGACTGCAGATCCTTTCGCATAAGCACCTGCACGTTCAGCTCCATGCCCACGCGGAGGGTGCCACACCTTTTCGCCTGACGAAAGATCATATTGCGAAGTGTCCGCACATCTTCCGTCAGATCGAGAACGACCTTCTCTTTTGTGGCGGTGAAGCTCAACCCGATGAACCAGTTGAGCCCTTTAGTTATGGGCTCAACGTACGACTCTAGGCTGTCCTCCGAGGCGACACTACCAGGGCTGCCTGGGTGTTGTGGCTTGTCTAGCTGTTGCTGTAGCATTGCAGGCTGGGCTGGATAGCTCCGCGTGTTTATGTGGGAGAGTGCGATGTAGGGTACTTTCTCGATGGAGCTGATCAGCCTGCGAGCCCTCGACTCGACGAGGCCGCCCCAGGCCAGAAGGTCATTGTCGGTGTGGGCCTCCGCCGTCAGCATAATGAACGTCTTATACTGTTCAAAAAATCTCGACGGCAAGAACAGATCGTGCCAGGTGGCCTTGCCGTTGAAGATCTGCGTCGTAATTTCCAGTCCCTCCTTGAGCGCCTGTCAAAAAAAAGAAGACCAAGTAGAATTTAGCTAACTGTTTATTTGATGTGATAGATTTAGTTGTTGCTAACGATGCTTGGTGCAAACAGTAAATGCTATTAGGTAAATTCTCTACAATGGCTTAAGTGTTTTTTTATGCACACATATTACAGAGACCGTTTTACTGTTTCAAATCGATATCCCATATAATGACACTAATCTAGAATTGCACAATTGGCGTGAGGAAACGACATTTAGTTGCTCGGCGTCCCCTGTACATAATGATATTTCTCTTTTTTTCTGGCGTACCTTTGTTACGACCGTGCGTGCGCTGGACGAGGTGTTGAACGTAGAATTACACTCGGGATACGTTGGTGTAATAATCGGCATCACGTGGTATCTGCAATCACAGTAATCAATCAGTAAATAATTTAGCCAATTGAATTTTCTGTAGACCAGTCAATTGATCAATAAACTGTTACACCACCATTTAGCAACAAAAATCTCGTAGTTAAATCAAAAGACGTTTGCCTACCTGTCAGCAATGTTGAGGCTCGGATCCCACACGGGGAAGCGCCCGATGTGCTGGTGGGCCGAGTTCTGTGCCTTCAAGTACACTGGCTTCGGCCAGGGCCACTGCGAGAAGACCAGGAATAGCTTTTGCACGATTACGGCGGCAGTAGCGTGCGGATAGAGCTGGCAGGTGCGCGCTACCAGCATTGCCCACGATACTCCGCCGAGGAAGCCTAGAATATTGCTGTATACGCCTTTCCTCTTGGCCCATAGCTTGACTGCTCGCAGCGCCGTACGGAATACCTCAACGTCGGGAACGAGCTGGAGAATCTCGTCGGTGACCTAAGACAGAAATGCAAACTTTATTCTACCGCCCAATCGCAGTACTACAAGCGCATTGCACTCTTATTACTATCTAAATAATAATAATAATAATAATAATAATAATAATAATAATAATAATAATAATATATTTAATTCTGTGGAACTCCTATCTCCCGTAACCTTGTCGTTGCGAGACCTTACAAACTGCGATAACTGGTGCTTCAATTCTTATATATAGCTCTCACAATACTCACACCTTTCGTGGACTTAAATTTAGCGCAAAGACATGGGTGCGTTGAGTGTAGTGAAAATTCCGTTCAACTAGTTGAACCACGAGCAAGTTAACTAAATTGTCAATGATGCAAGAGGAGTATTTTCTGCATTATGATGTAAATCCTGCGATTTCGGATCTCATTTAGCATTGAGCAATCGCCCTTTCAGCGATTTGTCAAAAATGGTTGTTACATGTTATGTGTCTAGTAACGACTGTAGAATTAATATTTATTACGCCATTCGGAATATAACGAAGCACTGACTGGTACATCTTAGTGTCAGCCAGGTGGTGGTACGTACCCGACATCCATTGATACTCCGAACGCACTTTATATCGAGATTCGTAAGCAGCGACATGTCATGCAACTCTTGATCGGGCGGAATATTCCCCAGCGCCAGTCGAGCAAACAGCACGTCGAGTTTAATGCCATTGAATTCCATCTTGATGACGGGCACAAACGCCTCTTCAATTGTCTGCAAATTGCTCACTTGGGGCTGCCAGGACAACAAAAGAAACCAATCAGTTAGTGGTCACTTACATAGAGATGCATGCAGTTTACAGTTAGCTAAGCCTTAAGTTCAATGTTAACCAACAGTGAGAAAAACATTTTACATATACCATGCAGACAAATCGCGTCTTTAATAGCAACTGTGAGAACGCATGAGAAAATAAATCCAGAATAAAAACACGCATTCACGCGTGTAAAAGGCTGTACTAAACCTTATTCTTGATCGCGATCATAAATTACCTGTTGCTTGAGAAGCTCGGCGAATGAGGTAAAGAAGTCGTCCCGTTCAACATGACATGGTGCGACACACAGTGTGTCGATATCAGCGTCTTTCGTATGAGCTCCCAATGTATAGGAACCGAACGGAAAGACTTTTCCCTGTATCGTTTGGGCGACACTTTCCGAATAGCCTTTTGCGACTGACAACTTCTGAATCCACTGCTGAAAAAGCTCGTCGATGCACGTAAGGACCTGTACCAAAACAACAAAAACGTGCCACTGTTTAGAACATACGCCAACTAAAGCTTCCATTGATTGCATCCAACTGACTATGCAACTAAGGGCGAATACGATTTCTGGCATATCAGTGAGAGCTTTCGGTTGCTGCTCACTCAAAGGATAGACTAGGTATCTAATTATATATATATATATATATATATACTGTAAACAAAACCCACATTTCGTCATGCGCTTATGCGTCATTACCTCAAGCCGGCGATTCAATTCGTCAGTGCTCTCAAATTGTCCATATTCGCGTAGAACTGCTTCAAGCTCCTTTGTTCTCTTTATATCGCTGGGCCGCGGAGGAGCTGTTGAGACGGGGCCCGTCACGCCCGGATATTTTGGCCTTTCTTCACGGCCGGCAGGCGCACGGCCCTCGAAGTTATTCGATGCTGTGCTAGACCTCTCCAGCGAAGAACTAAACAACCCGACAGAGAGAAACAACAGAATTGACACTATTTAATCTCTAACTACGAAATTGCGTTCACTGCTAACTTACAAGTTTTGAACGAAAGCACTGCTGGTATTTACGCTGCGCGTCATAATCGAACTCGCGACTGCTTTGCCAGACATATATATATATATATATATATATATATATATATGCCATCCTATATCTTGCACAGCAAATACCTGCCGCGTTAGATTAAGTATCTAGAATATTCTGATAGCGTAAAGCCTATACCTTCATGCACACTGGAAAATCACACTGCAGTTAACGCCCGCTGGTGTGCAGAAAATACCAGGCTGCTTCTTATTACAGCATCCAAGTAGGCAGCGATACGATATAGAGTTTGATGACATACGGATAGCTAGCCTAACGCAAGTCCTGTGACTTGTCCATATCAGTGTCTCTACGATTATCTCTTCCTTGACTAACAATTGTAGCAATGCAATATAGCCTAGCGCTTTGTGATAACGTATGCATGTTAAGGTGGTAGAGCGTTTTTCTCCATCAAATAGTAACAAAAAAAACTTCAATCAGTAGTCACTATTCTATTTATCCTAGAACCGTAGAGCTCGTCAGAAGAAAGCCGTCTATGTATTATATGTAGAGTAGAAAGACATAATAGTAATACGTAATAGTAGTAAGACACAATAGTAATACGTAATAGTAGTATGACATCATAGTAATACATATCTGTGTCTCATATAAAAATACACAGACATGCACTACCTTGCATGCCTGACCGACGTACCTCTGCAGCGAAGTTTTGCACGACATGCTTTGTTCGAACGTTGTCGTTGTTGTGGCTGACAAGTCAACGAACACTCTTCCGATCTTCAGCAACAACAGCACTAACTACCAAACTGCACTCGGCACATACGTCGGACTCGCGGTTCTCAAAGAGACTGATCGTAGCCATCACCAAGAGTCGACTTATATCACACTCGCTCGGCTGTCGCTGATTAGGTTCTCATTTGGTCACTCACTAACCAGTCAGTCGCGGTTTTACACCAGGCTGCGACTTCGGTGCGGCGGCAACTCTCGACAGTGAGTGATTCCCCCCCCCCTCGCCACTCTAGCGAAGCGCGGAGCGGGGGGCTTCCTCATGACCTCATGAAGGCGGCGGCGGCAGGAGCGGCCGCAGTTCAGTATCGGTAGGCGGTTCAGTAGTTCCGGTACCAGCATGAAACCAATTGAAAATTAGCTGCTTATCGCGACACCGGGCATCGACAGGGCGGTGTCGGCGATTGTCGCGTTGAAAAGAAGAGAGAGCGTGAAAGCACGCGCGAAGCCTCGAGCATAGGCGCTGCTCGAGGCAGGAATACGATACGAAGGTGCAGTGGAATAAACAGCCGATATGTGACGCATCAGGACCATCAGATAAGGTGGCACATTCGAGGCCGGAGGCCCAACTCGACACTCGAATTAAAGGTACCGACGCTTAGATCTGGTAAAGTGTGTGGCGGCGTGGACTAGAGATCTAGTAACCTAGTCATGCTTGTCATCTACCGGAGTGTCGGCGACGATTCGATCCCTGTTGTTGATCGAATTTTGCTTGAGCGATGCTCATTGAGAATAGATAATAGTAAGTCAATCTGCTAAGAATCAGCAGCCGTGCTGCTTCCACAAGGACTGTTGAGGAAATCCTAGATATCTCAACATGTCCGCTTCTTCCGCGCGGTATATTGAAGATGCAGCCTTAGGCTTGAGTTCCAGGCCCTTAGGAAACGGAAGATGTTCTAGAAATAAAAACAACTTTTTAAAAATGTTTTTCATTCTCGCTCTGGTGAAGTTAAATGCACGAAAATATTGACATTATCGCCGAGATTGACTTTTGTTCCACCAGAGCACGTAACACGTACACCGTTTATGCATCGAGCATACTTTGTCTACAGAAATGCGACTTACAATTGAACTAATCGTAGCAGTACTACGTCAATACGCAGAAAATGTCGCGTTTGTTTACTCCTCAGCATGTGTATATGTAGAAACACCTCCCCTCCCACACTAACTTATGTAAACTTAAAGGTGCGCTTGTACACAGAAAAGTAGTACAGGGGAGATTCGATGAACCTTGACCGATCGAATAGGCGAGCGTGCAAGATAACACAACGGGGAACTGAATATTGTACATAGCTTGATACATCCTTACCTTAATATTTTACATTTCTTGAGCACGTATTTTATACAGACGAATGAAGCCTTCAAATCAAGCTATCCGTTGATGATTGGAGTTTCATAGAAACCTTCGAAGTAGCAAAAAGGCACTTGCAGGTAATACACCGAAATGAAAAACATACGCAGTTTTTGCCTTCGTACTTCTCTAGTACAGCTGATTGCCAAGCCTGCTTGACCTTGGTTCTTGTGAGAATTTGGCTTTCTGGTTTCTTGAGACCTTAGTTTGTTTCTATGAACAGGGTTGTTGGAATTCAGCACAATAGCCAGGTAAAAACAACATGATTTTCTGATCAGAGCTGACGACAATGGAAACTCGGGCACACACGTTTATGTTTAAAACGCCGTCGTGTTTTAATCATCACTTGAAACCAGATTATTTTATTTAATACTTATGTTAACTGTTTTATTCAACGTGGTCTCTACCGGTTATAACATACGTAATGGCTTTTCTACTTAGTTATCAGTATAGCTTTGAGCACTTTATGTATATTTTCCCTCACACCTTCTGCGAATTACCCCTCATGTCATATACGGTGTCAAGTATTAGACTCTTTTGCTTTCTTTTTTTTAAAGAATAAAGTCATAAGAAACTAAGACCAATAGAATTCAAGTTTTTACATAAGCCCAAAAAAAACAACTTGTGCGCCTGGGCGTTAACGTGACGCAATATCCTGAAGTTGCGTTTTTATACTTCTTATCTATTTCTCCGGACCGCCTCATGCATAAATCTTCACGATAATGCTCTTTAATGACTGTCAAATCAGGCGCTAAAAACTCCCGGTCAACGAATCCATGTTAAAGCGTTAATACAAACGTATTCACTTATAACAACTTAAAAATAAAAAAAATAATAATAATTTAAAGTGTATCGAAACCCCTATGTGGAAAGGCTACGGGAATAGGTACGGACATAAATGTGGCTCAGCCTTGGTCTCGTTATGTGAGAGCGGCATCTCCACGGCAGGTGGCCTACATCGAACGAATCACGAACCAACTACGAGAACACTATCCGAAAGTTGTACGACAAACACCCGTTCGGACCGAGCGCGTCGTGGCTGCCTCTCGAGCCTACCGGCATCTTATACTATGTGGTGACCACAAACACACATTATTGGAGGTTACGATCCCTCCCAAAGAATGCATCAGCTCGGTAGCTAGATTTGATCGGGTCCCGCGTTCGAAAAGTAGGATTAGAGACGACGCGAACTCTTAGGGTAGCGGGTAGGAGATTGACAAACACTAGTTGGGGTTCGCGATGAGAACATGGGGTAAAAATTGTAGTGCACTTAGCGCGGATGTTTGCTAGGTCTTGTAGGGTGCTGACATTATTGCATTAAAGTTGGGCATCAGAAGTGCCTTCAATACAGTGCGGGGAGATCACATGTTGAGATTGGCGGCTAATAACCTAGTCGTATCGCTGAGATGCCTACCTGCTTTATCGTACCTAGGCGACGCAGTCTTCGATGAACGTCTCAAAAGGTAGTCGTAGAGTTCGCAACTATGAGGATTTGAACGCAGCAAAGTGGGTCTGCCCAAAGAGGTAGAAGTACCTAGCAAAGAAGAAGAAATATCGTAACTAGTTAAGTGCCAAGTATGCGTAACATTTCACACCGTCTACTCTTGGGACGCTATGACGCGGAGGGGGGCCTATGACGGAAATATTGCTTAATCGCAAGTGCCCTACGCTAAGATAATATTTGAATATCAAGTTTCTTAAGCAGAGGATCCCACTTTTGATTCAACGAGGCAACGCAGCGGTCGTTGGCAACATGGGCCAGCTTTGGACCCAGCCTGACCAACGACTGACGCCTACGTGATATATAAACGATGTCTAAAATTGCAAATATAACCCAATGGCAAATTCATTTAACTAAAGTGTCCGTTACTAATTTAAACGCTGTTCGTGTATTACGCGGACTACATATAAATAATGTGTTATTGAGAAAATGTTGAAAAAATATTTCTTTATCTGGTTAGAATACATGATGGGTAGGACCTACTATGAAGCAAACGCAGATAGCGTTAGGAATCACAAGGCTTCACAGCAATTAGTTGACGCAAATGCATAAAAAAGAACTTATACGTATTTTATTAGAAACGTCTTTATTTTTACATTGCTCTTCGTGTGTGATCTACAATATGCGGTGTAGTGACACTGTTGTCAATTTGTTACTAATGCTGCAGCTATCATTAGTATTGTCGTCAGCTGTTATTGCTACTGAGGTTGGCGAGGTCGGGATCTCTAAACCGGCTTTCTAGGTTTAAGCCTATTGGTCTTCGTCGTCTACCTCGTCTTCCCCAAGGATTTCTATCTTTCTGCACGACTTCCACTCAAGGCTACAGCAGTACGTCACGTGTTATCTAACATAAATCTCCTCACGCATAAACCGTTAACCTCCACCCCACATATATATATATATATATATATATATATATAATTTGTTTTTTATAATTTTTTTAATGCATTGTTTATTAACCAATAATTGGTTTATGCACATATGTGCTACAGCTCTCCTAAGTAACTTTCATCAGCGACTTTGCTTTTGTACACTGTTGGAGATGATACAGATCACATGATTTTCCGCATAGGTTGCATTCACACTCGGTTGATATCTCATGCCACCCATTTCGTATACATATCTTCATTTGAAATCCATGCATTGCAAACCCAGTAACGAAGAATCTGTTTCTACCACATGGGCTCTTCCAGTATTTTGTAGTCATCGCTCTAGTCTCATAAGAACGCCAATCAACATCTGCAAATGTATACTCCTATTCGGCAAGATGATTCTAAAAGGCCTCTGTTCTCGATACAGCATAATATGCTTTGAGCTCCTCCACAAAGGGTGGTGTCGAGGCCAACAGATACACAAGCCGACTGCGGCTAGTGCGGTGGACTACTAGCACTCTTTTTAGAAAACTGGCTTTTTTGTCAAGTACTTCCAGATTTGCTTTTAATAGGTGGGGCCATATAACCTGTAAGCAGCGGTCGGCGCAATCATTAAATTAATAAGTTTGAGAACGACATCTAGCGACAACCGATGAGGCTCTGGGATAATATGAAACGATAAAATGCCCTTACGAGCTCTTACCTCGATATGTTTAGTAAAATGTAAACCCTGCATTGAAAAGATTACTCCAAGATAAGAAAAATGTTGAACAAAATCTATTGGTGCTGAGCTCAAGCGTAATTCATCTTTTTCTGCGAGCCTACATCCGCGGCGAAACTTCATTGCTTTAGTTTTTGCTACGTTTATCACTAAAGCATTTAGGTCAACAAACTTTTACAGTGAGGCAAGCGATTGCTGCAGGTGAAATCGACTCCGGGAGTAAAGGACGAGGTCATCAGCATACATGAGTGTACTAACTTGCGGGTGTCGACGCTGGATTTTGTCCGGCAGATAGCTCACCAATATTGAAAATAATGTTGAAGCTCAACCAGATGAGCCTGTTGAGCCTTTTAGTTGTGGGCTCTACGTTTAAGTCTAGGCCGGTCATCGATGCGATGCTACCCGGGCTGTCTGGGTGTGGTTCTCTCGAATTCGTTACGAATGTATGAGAGTACGATAAGTTGATTTAATGTTTTATGTGTTAATATTCAAATAACAGTTGTTACTGGCATTTCTGGCAGTCCTTCCCCCGGCGATGGAAGTGACCCCACTACCGCCACTGCATTACCACGTTGAACTTCTACCCTCTTTCCATACATACATAATAGCTTTATTAACCGATGGTTGGTTTACAATATTGCGCGTACAGGGAAAGCACACATTCACATATACATATATTCATCACGGTTTTAAAAGTCGAGTCAATGGAACTGCTCGATCGCATTGTTGAAGGTGATATAAGTCACACTGTCTCCCGCAGAGTTTGCACAAGCATAACGAGGAAATGTCATGGAACTTCTCTCAAATACAGATCTTCATGTGGAAGCCATGTACAGCAAATCGTGCAATTAGGTGTCTATTGCAGCGCTTCCACGAACTACACGTCATTGCCTTAACCGTAACAGTTACCCTCTTTCCAAGCTCCTTGAGGAACTTGACGGTTGCCTCACCCATTGGCTCTAACGTTTCCACGGCGATCGGCTGAATTATATATTGCGGCGAGAGCTCCCTGTACTTCGACAATTTGCGACTTTCAGCAAGACGTGCGCTCGCGCCTGCTTCCCAACTTGTGCGCGCAATGTAGCTGGCGAGTGTACGTCGCGTCCCATACGAGCAGGCGACCCCGTTTCCATAGTGCTAGGGTTTTTCCATCCGGGCGTAGAAGGCTGTTGGCGCACATGCCGAGGGGCTCTTTCACTGACGGAATCAGAGCGCTCTGCAGAGCACGGTGTACGACATCGTTGATGGTGAAATGTCTTGGATGGCGACCGGCACTGAACCGGCAGGACAGCGCATCTCCCGCTGTAGCGGTAATTTTGGACCGGCATAGGTTGCAGACGTGCTCTGCGCAGACAGCCTCCCCAAGCCGCAGACCCGAGACGATGCGGAGTGTGTTATAGCCCAGCATCGCCTGCAAGCCTTCCCCGAGGGCTTGCAGCCACTTTTCGCTCATTGGATCAAAACAGGCCTTCAGGCGAGCTTTTCCTTTTAAGTCTAGGGTCTAGAAGCGTGGTAGAAGCGCGTCTTGCCTTTTTTGAATGTATTCGTATTCTATGGCAGCATCGCGGTGAAGAGACCTCTAATGTCTCTACGGATAACGAATGGCTCTTCAACAGAAGTTTGGCCTTCTTTTTGGCAGACTCGCGAAGGATGCCACACGTCTTAGCCCTGACGGAAGATCATATTGCGAAGTGTTGGCACATCCTTCGTCAGATCGAGAACCTGACCTTCTTTTTTGTGGCGCTGAAGCTCAACCCGACGAACCAGTTGAGTGCCATTTAGTTGTGGGCTCAACGCACGACTCAGGCCGGCCTCCGATTCAACACTACTAGGACTGTCTGGGTGTGGCTCGTCCAGCTGTTGCTGTAGCATTGCAGGCTGGGCTGGATGGAGCTCCGCGTGTTTATGTGAGAGAGTGTGATGTAGGGTACTCTCTCGATGGAGCTGGTCAGCCGGCGAGCCGTTGACTCGACGAAGCCGCCCCAGGTGAAAAGGTCATTTTCGGTGTGTGCCTCCGCTGTCATCATGTTGAACGTCTGGTACTGTACCGAAGAGTCTGAACGGCGAGAACAGATCGTGGCAGGTAGCCCTGTCGTTGAAGATCTGCGTCCTAACCTCCAGTTCCTACTTGAGCGCCTGTCACAAAAACCAGAAAAACGTGTAACATTTTACCAACTATTGCTTAGATGGATGTTGCTAACGATGCTTGCTGCAAACAGAAAATGCTATGCGGTAATTTTTTTTAAGGAACAAATTTATTCTTTAATTATTATTTGGTTACATGTGAAATTCTGACGCCGCTTTGGCAAAAAAGTGAGTCCCTTGCCTGTCGGCAATGAACCTATGATCGACGCTGCGTTGCCACGCTGTATTTCAACCGATATCCTTTGCAGCAAAAACTGCCATGCTCTCCTATCGCCGGTTGCCACCGCGACTCTGGATCCCAACTCCGCAAGGAAACCCTTTGTAATTTCTCCCATTGGTTCCAGTGTTTCGAAAGCGACCGGTTGGACGATGAAGTTCTGTTCCAGTTCACGGTATTTGGCTAGCTTGCGGTCTTCGGCGAGGCGGGCGGCTGCTCCGACCTCCCGGCTGGTGTGACGAACGTAGGATGCAGCCAGCGTACACGACACGGTGACGTCGTAGACGAGGCATCGGCCTTCGCTCCATGGAACTAAAGTCAGACCATCCGGCCGCAGTTGGCTGTTTGACGACAATCCAACAGGCTCTTTAACAGCAGGGATGTGGGCTGTCTGCAATGTCCGGTGAATTACGTCATGCGGTAAATTATTTACAGAAAAAAAACCTAAGTATTTCTACACGCAACAAGGAGAGACAGTTATGTTGTTACAAATCGATATCTAATATAATGACACTGATCTAAGCTCAACAATCAGCAGCGTGAGGAAGCGACATTTAGTTGCTTGGCGTCCCCTCTACATGATGATCTGTTTCTCTCTTTTTGACGTATCTTTGTTACGGCCGTGCGTGCGCTGAACGAAGTGTTGAAGGTAGAAAAACATCACTCTGGATAGCAGACCTTTATTTTATATAGGCGGCTGCTCGTCGACCTCCATGTCCTTGCGCAAGATGCCACAGTTCTTCACCTGACGGAATTTTATATTGCGAAACACTTGCATATTCTCCGTCAGCTCGAGAACGACCTTCTCCTTTTTTCTTGGTGATACTGAAGCTCAAGTCAATAAACCAGTGGACTCCGATTTTGTGGGGTTAACGTCCGATTCGGATATGATACTTCCCTGGTTTCCTTGGTGTGGAAGCTCATGCTGTATTGCAAACTGAGCTGGATAACTCTCCATGTTTGTGTGATGTGTCGGCTCCTATGTGTGAGAACCGACCCTAGCATTCGCGCTGGTCGTCATCGTGATAAACGTCTGAAATTATTTAAAGACTTTAGCATTGAAAACAGAAATATATATATATATATATATTAAGCAGGGAGATCCTCTGTCCCCCCTTTTATTTAATCTAGTTCTCGACGACATTCTTTCAAAATTAGACAAAACTAATATCGGGTGCCAACTTACTGATGACTTCCGCCTTATGGGCTTAGCCTTCGCGGATGATCTCATTCTCCTAGCCTCCACAAAATCTACTCTCCAACGGCTCCTTAATATTGCGGACCCCCTTTTAAAATCCCGAGGCCTTGAAATTAATACTAATAAAAGCTTTACTATCTCCCACCTTTTTAATAGGAAGGAAGGTAAAGGTTTTAATAATACCGTACCAGAATTTAACGTTGGAGATCGGCAATTGCCAGCTAAAGGTATGAGCGATCGATGGAGATATCTTGGAGTCGACTTTGACAGCAATGGCAGAGTTGAATCCACCAAGGATATACTTCTTAATTTACTCAATAGACTCACGATAGCTCCCCTTAAACCCCACCAAAGACTCGTATTTTTGAAAGACTTTCTCATTCCCCGCCTCCTTTATAAACTGGTCTCCGGTCCCAGACATCTCACGCATTCCTTAGCGACCTAGATAAAGAGATCAGAAAGGTTGTTAAGTCAAAACGGCTTAAGCTCGAAAACTCGGTGCCGAACGCCTACCTGTACACGCACACAGCACACAGCGGTATGGATATCCCCTGCCTCCAAACATTTATCCCCAGACTCCGCCTCTCACGTCTGACAGCGCTACAACACTCCACGCACCCTAGGGTTCAATGGATGCTAACCACCGAGCACTTCAAAAAAGACCTTGCGAAAACAAGATTTCTTTGCGAGCGCTTGGGAACCTCTATTGAGACCGCTAAACAAAGGACTGACTACTGGTCTCAACAACTACACAACACTTTCGATGGGGCACATTTTAAAAAAGCGCATAAAACGCTTTTTGTACATTACTGGATTAAGGGTATGCCGTACCTATATGGTAAGGAGTATTTAAACCTACTAAAGCTCAGGATCAACGCACTACCAACGCGTGCCAGATTGGCCAGGGGACGCCCGGGCTACAACAAACGTTGTAGGCGCGGGTGTCATGAGCCTGAGACGTTGGCTCATGTCGCTTAGATGTGCGATCGCGTGGCGCGTCTTCTCCGCGAGAGGGGTCATGAGGTGGTTCGTGAGCGTACACACAAGTATTCCGTCGACCGGGCGCACCGGGTTTAAAGCCCTACCTCGCCATACCAACACCAACCGAGGTCTGGGTTTTAGATGCCGAGGTTTGCGGCCCAAACAGGGACTTCGCAAAAGCGCGGCAGGACAAGATCACCAAATATGACGTCAAGTTCCAAAAACACACTGTGTCGTCACAACTATACAATACACATTTTTTTAATTAAAAGGGGTGGAACAAGTTAAATGATTTGCTTGCATTCGCGGACTAGACGAGCTGTTTGCCAAACAGATGAGTGGTTAGCGACTGCCACACTGGCAGTCTTAGGCAGTTGAATGCAACCGTGACTCCGTAGGCTGTTTGCAAAAAGCATTTTCTCGTCACACTAAAGCAATTTGAAATTTACAGAAAGCAGCCCCCAGAACTCAGTTCAATGTCTTGTACGTAGATATAAGGTGTTTTTTACGCGTGTGTAAATTACATCAGGGATAAAAGATTGCTTTTATACGAGCACAGGGCATGACCATATATGATGGTCCGCTTTTGTAGGCCAGAATTGTCACTCTCAGCAAACATAGCTTCGGTCGCATCGCCATATGAAGAAGCTAACTCGAAGTGCGTCATTCGATATGGCCGTAGAGCTCTGTGGGGGACGCCTTCACACTACCCCGCCACTCCCAATGGAGGATACCATAGGAAATTATTGGCAGAAATACGGTATATTGTACGCGAACAGTAGTCGATCAATAGGGACGCTCAATTATTTCATGCGTCGCAGCGTAGCAATAGCCACATAACATTTACTAATGTGCCAAGTGGTCTATAAAAAGATGCTATGACAGCTATTCTTCTGAAGAATTAGCTCTAAACACATGCTAGCGTGAACGCGGTCCACCATATTCAGTCCTGGCTGAAATCTGTCAGGCACATGAAGTGACCTCCTAGCCGGTCGAAACACTAAGACGTTAGTGCGCCTAATATTTACAAGTAGGTCAATACAATTGAAGGTGTTTATTGTATTAAATCCTATCGACTGGGCCGATCGAGCTATCTGTGCCAATGGTAGGGTCACGTAACGGATCAACTCTAAATAAGATCATCGTAGTCCACAAAGGCTATCGCTCTACCGAGGTTGTCATGTCTGGTCTTTAGAAGTGTATTATAGTTCAGAAGAATTCGAAACACAGAGAGAATGAGAGCTTGCCCTCGTGAGACCCGCACATCCACGTTTTCCACTGGTGGGTTGAAACCTACCCGCGAGTCAGGATTAGGAACCAGGTCGCAGTGTGACCTAGATGAGCCAACAGTTGACTAAATAAGGAGTTGTTGTTACAAACTGCCGCTACGGAAAACGGTCAAGAAGACCGATTTTACCTACGGACTTTACGAAAGTCAAACTTATTGGGACAATGTAAGCGATACCGTCTAGGTGTCGATTTAGGCACAGCAGTACTAATTTTCAAACATTTTCAAATTGTAATTAACAACTTAATTAACAACTGAAATAGTGAGATTAACAGTATGTATTCAAGAGAGACCAGCTACATTTGTCTTTTATAATGGAACACCATTGGTACCTCTTTAACGAAGCGATAGTGAACAATTTAAAGTAAAATACAAATTTTAATAATAGAACTACATTGTAAATGATAGCATAATGACAATCATATAAGGACATGCCAGGAAGAGTTTATCTATATGCTTATATATAAGTATATTGTTTACATATATTCGTCTTAAATATTGGTTAAACCCGACGCAGGTAGCGCCATCTCCGCAACGTGCGTACAAAATAACCTTTTTTAAGGATTAACATTTAACACCTCCGATCTTAAGTGGCGTGGAAAATTGCATCTCTATCAGAGCGTATCAGAGCGAGTCACCATCGCGCGAGGAGAGAGCGAGGATATAGAGCGAGGAGACGCAAAATTATGTATCTTAGAGTAGCGTCTGTAATAATGCAGATTGACTCACCCGCTGCCTAAGAGGCTCTTCAATTGAGCTAACGAAGTTTACCGACATGAGTTGCGGGTTTAGTTTGGCGCGGTGCATAGCAACATAAATTCCGATAGAAAATACTTTGGCTAAAGGAAGCAAGAAAGAAAATAGGGAAAAACGGTGCCACCACTAAGATTGATTAAATGCAACTGTTGATGAAATGCAAACAATGATCAATTGCAATCAGAGCCTGACGACGAGACATGCTCTCATGGTTGCCTGAAGTCAACAGTTGATTTCCTTACCTTAGCTGCCGCGGTAACTCAATGGCGGAACTCGAAGGAACCTCCATAAAAGCGGATGCGGTAGCAAGCTGTTCTCAAGGAGAACAGCCGCTTTCGTCGAGCTGTAGTGACACGCTGTTTGTGTAACTCTTTCTTCCTCAGCGGTTCTCTAGAGCAGTGCCGTGTCCAGGTGGCGCTACTGTTCCCCCCCACGACGCCGCCAGTATCGCTTAGCGTTAGGTTGCGTCACACTTAGACACGTATCATAATCAATGTGCGATGCATCATTAATTATTTGGCCATTCGTTGGCATTCGCGGCGATACCTCGTAGGCAGGAGGTAAACTATTGCTAAACAATAGTACTGGCTAAATCAGTGACGTGTGGTGATTGCCGACTTCCTTGTATCATGTTGTTACGTGTTCGATGGTGTCGATGGGAAGTCGGCGAACGCCTGCATCGGTAGCGTGACTGCACGTCTATTTGTATATGCCTTTTTTTTAATTCAGATTTTCCGTAAGGCTATTGCCCGTGTACGTTTTTTTC
This sequence comes from Dermanyssus gallinae, assembly GCA_003439945.1. Taxonomy (NCBI): domain Eukaryota; kingdom Metazoa; phylum Arthropoda; class Arachnida; order Mesostigmata; family Dermanyssidae; genus Dermanyssus; species Dermanyssus gallinae. The sequence continues at coordinate 76,294 of QVRM01000144.1, read as the reverse complement.
ATGGCATGGCTAATTTTAAGAGACCAATTTAAGAGTGGCCGGTCTGGGTCTCGAACCCAGTCCTCCCGAATGCAAGACAAAGGCTTTGCCACTAAGCCATCTTGCTCGGTTTATATGCAAGTCTATGTGGTGGCTGGCGTTGTCGGCTGGTGTGCTTGTCGGTGTGGATGTGGCGGAAGATTGGAGCCGCCGTGGTCGGCTTGAATTGAATTGAAGTTTGCCACACATGCTCCGACACTTCGCTTGCTGGCGTGGAGGCCTCTATGAGGTCGGTGCTTGCGTGGTTTCACTACATACTGCAGTTCTTTTTTTTTTATGGTGGAGGAGGGTTATATGCAGTTACGCACTACTGCTACGAGAAGGAGTTTCCATCTCGAGCTGTGTGGGACTCGACCCCAGCTGATGGATGTTACGCCGCTGAGACCCATTCCCACTAAACGCACCTCCCCCCTTAAACTTCACTCTCTGATGGCTCAGATCTCCATAGAACAGTGCTATGGGCCATCAGGAAAAGTGGCGGGTGCCCTATCGGATCAATTGGCCGGGGTCACTCACGGGTTCCCCCACCTGTCGACGTACTGCAGTGGTGAGTTTCAAAGTAGTTCTATATAGTGTTTATAGTGTAAGGCCTGCTTGCTACTTGCTGCCTGTGCGTGCTAGGTCTGCACAGCGATCATGTGTGGGTGTGATGGTTCTCTTGGTGGCGACCGAAGCGTCGCGCCGGCAGGCACACTCGGTATACGCCATCAAGCCCGTGTTCTCGCTACGCAAACACTACATTAATGCCAAAGAATCGTTATATATATATATATATATATAAGTATTTTAGAATTTATTAAAGTCCATTAGCTGTAGATATCATTTTTGACGCCAACTTGATTCGGCTACAGTGGAAAGGGGAGTCCCTTGCCCGTAGGCAATGATATGTATATCATATATAATGTATGTATATATATATATATATATATGATATATAATGTATGTATATATATAGGTAGTTCTACAAGTTCTTAAAATGAGCTTTTCAGAATTCGATTTTTTTCGCGCTTTCACCGCTATTGGAAACGGCAACTCGATTGCTAGCAGTCAAAATATTATGGTGATTGGCCGTTGCAATTTCGTTTGATCGCTTTTCCCGTGCAACGTATCGGCGTGATTTTGAAAAATGGAGAAAAAAGAGTTTCGAGTGGTTACCAAGCGTTTTTATTTCAAAAGTTGGAATGCGACCCAAGTGAAAACTGAGTTAGACGAGGTGTACGGTGACTCTGCGCCATATTTTGCCACTGTTTCCAACTGGATTAACGAGTTAAAAAGAGGTCGCAGGAGCACCGAGGATGAACTACGTTCAGGACGCCCAAAAACGGCAACTGATGAGGAAAACGTGGAAAAAATGCGGAAAATCGTTGCCGCAGATAAGCGAGTGAACATTAGGGAGATAGCGGAGGCCTTGGGGATCAGTTTGGGTAGAGTGCATTTCATCCTGCACGAAAACTTGAAGATGAAAATGCTCAGAGCAAAATGGCTGCCGCATTTGCTCAACCAAGGCCAGAACGACGCGCGTGTTTCCGCTTCACAGCGAAATTTGGCCAAGATGTCGAAAAATCCGTCGGATTTTTGGCGCAGATTCGTGACCGTCGATGAAAGCTGGGTTTATCACTACACTCCCGAGACCCAAGAAGCATCTCGTCAATGGTGTGCACCTGGTGAAGGACCTCCGAAGAGGGTGCGAACAACGACATCGGCCGGAAAGATGATGGCTACGGTTTTTTGGAACCAACGTGGAATAATTCTGGTCGACTACCTTGAGAGCGGTAAAACGATCACGGGAGAATATTATGCAAGACTGTTGGACTGCCTGAAGCAATAACTCATCGTGAAACGGCCCGTTTTGCAGAAGAAGGTTGTCCTGTTTCACCAGGACAATGCTCCCGCACACAAGTCGCGGCAAGCAACGGCAAAACTGGCCCAACTGAGGTTCGAACTTATTGAACAACCTTCCTATTCTCCAGACCTGGCCCCCTCTGATTATTTCCTCTTCGGACATTCGAAGAATAGTCTCGGTGGAAAGCGTTTTTCCAGCAATGAAGAGGTTAAGGCTGCTGTCAATGCCTATTTTCAGTCTAAAGACGCGGAATTCTACTCAAGAGGTATAAATGCTCTGAAATCTCGGTGGGAAAAGTGTATTGAGCTTCTCGGGGAGTATATCGAATAAGAGAAAATTAAAAACAAGATTTGGAAAATTCTTGGTTTTCATTTTAAGAACTTGTTGAACTACCTGTATATATATTTATATATGTATATGATATATAATGTATGTATATATATATATATATATATATATATATATATATATATATACATACATACATACATACATACATATATTTATATATATATATTGCATGGTATGGGATGCAACCGTTACTGACTCATCACCTCCCTCAATGGTGAGCGCGGTAGCGGAACATGCTGGTCACGCGTCTTTGTTGGCCGAGGCGAATAAGTGCAGAAAGTATGCCAGTATTACCTACCCCCCACGGCTTTCGCCCACTGGCATTTGAGACATTAACGTGACCTGGCCCGAAGACGCACAAACTTATTCAACGTGTCGGCAAGACGCTCAATCGTTCGACGGCAGACACTAGATCTGTCGAGTATCTGCACCGGAGACTATTGCTGGGCATTCAGCGGGGTAACGCCGCCTCTGTGCGTGGAACTCTGCTAGACCAGACACGCCCGAACCTGAAGGATATGTGACGTTTTCACTTGTTTTATCCGGTGTACACTTCATAAGGAGACAATTGTTACCTCCCACATATAAGCCAATAAAGCTGTAACTCTATATATATATATATATATATAATCCACCATATATATATATATATATATATATATATATATATATATATATATATATATATATATATATATATATATGGCGGATGTAGGACTAGAGATCAGCGTCAGCAAGACCAAGCCTTTTCAACATCAAGATTGCGCCTAAGGCATCGTACGGCATCCAGCTCATCTAGGAGAATCTGAGCGTGGCGTAGCTCATCTAAGAGAACTTGAGCGTGGCGCGGCTCGCGAGCCTCGAGCGAGTGCTCGGTCTCCACACGTTGTGCCGCAATCGTCTGGTCTATCTACTCGCCGATACCCCGCTCTCCATGAAGGACCTGCAACGCCAGTTCGGGCTGCCTGAAACAAGACCTACAAGGATTTCATCTGTCAGTGGGAGTAGAGAATGGCAAACGTCGATCCCGACTTCTTCAGTACGGGTGCAATGACAAACAATGCTTGAATGGGACTACATCGCACTAACCGCCATGTGGTAGTACGCTATGCAGTGCACGGCTTTCACCATGTTCTCTGTACAACTCAAGGGTGCCATGAGCCGACCGATAGATGTCTCTGTAACAGGTGTGGGAGAGCTTGTGAGAGATAACATGCGGGGGAGCGCTCCAGAGCTGATTCATTGACCAGGCTGGCTCAGTGGCCGTAATTTTGTGTATCATATTTTGTATGTATCATATTTACCTATAGTCATGTTTAAGGTGATTAATAAATGAATTTAATTGTAAATTGAAAATATGACGGAACAATATATATATATATATACGCTTACTTTTGTTGATAGAATAATACCACGCTTTTTTAACGTTTCTGTTAAGTTTTCCGAGAATTTTTGCCGAGTATATAATATTATACCAAAATAAAATTCAGCATGTCCTTAATATTGTACAATCTGTTGTTTCAATCACGTCTTGATTTTAGCCTCCACTCTACCATGGGTGTGGTGGCATCATTGCGCTTTGTTAATACCATCTTCCTTGCTCCACTCTAGCGGCTCTTCATGTGTACGCTTTTATAAATAAAACTTGTTCTTGCCAAACTTACCTATTGCTCTCCTGTCTGAAAGCCCCATTTGACCAAATACGTAAGGTTAGTGGAAGGCGTCCAAGACACGTTCCTAAGGAATCTGCGGTTCAGGTGTCCTCAAAGCATTTTAACTGATGTTGTTTCTAGTATAGACTTACTCTTCGCGCAAGGCAACATATCTGCTCTACGTCAACTAACCTAATGTGAATTGCTAGGACAATTCTTTGATATACGCTTCAATATCCTAAAGAGCCAGTTATCAATTAATCACTCTAAAAGCCAGTCCATTGCGCGTTCGTAAACGGATTGTTTGCTTGGCGGATGGTCAAATGGGCGTATGCAGATTTAAATGGTACTCGTCTATTTAGTGATTACTTACGTTCTTCTTGCCGGAGTACGCATACTGGAAGCAACATATATATGGTTGATCATGATAAATTGTAGCGTACATCGATGATGTGCTAATAATGGTGATAAGACATATATATATATATATAAGGTGTTCCAGAATTAGTGCGCCAAACGTTGGGGTCTAGTGTAATGTATTTCTTCCAATGGTTGCATGGACTTTATAATCGATTCCAATAAAAACTGAACGAGTAGGCCGATTCAATTGTTAAAAAAATTCTGATTTATGCAACTTGAGGAATATCTTTAAACGTGTTCTTACAGCTTAGGGTGAACTGAGACTGTGTCTCTTCCCTTAGAGGGCGTCAAAAACTCGGTCGAGCTAATCACAAAAGACATTCAAGTCTATCGTTTGGCCAGTAGGAAGAAACCCGTTGTGGTCGATGCCATGCCTATTCCACCAAACATAGAAGAAAATCTTGCGCGAATGGATTAGTCTCTTTGGCGTCTTCTAGGAACTCGGGAGCCTCTTCCATACGGGGTTCATCTAGGAAACGTAACTGGCCGACACGAAATTTGGCGAAACAATTGTAGCACGAAATCTAAAGTCGCCGAAAACGTTCCAAATAGTAGATTCTGTAGTCTTTTGCGCTCGCATAAATAAATGCTTTGTAAACAAAGCAGAATTCTCAGTGGCGTGACAGACATTTAAAAAACACATTTAAGTTATTTTCTAACCGACCTAACATATATGAAGGCGGATCAAAAAGTTCGGATTATATAATATATATTTGTTTAATCTTCTAAAGAGTTTCGTTCCTTTTAAATAGCTCTAATTCGTTGCAATGCATTTGTGTCATTTTCCCTCTCATTAGTTGAATGTTTTTAAACGCAAATAGAGAGTTAGCAAAAATATGTTTTTATCAATTTATCAAACACCTGTAAAGATGTATGCGTCGGCGCGTTGCCGTGATAAGATCCATGAGTTATTTGCGCAGAGTTGAGACTTCATGCGTCGGACGTTCTCGCTTGATCTTCGTAAAATTTATAGTTCAAAACTTGATGTAAGGTTGTTGCTCATCTTTTTCGGATCTTTAGAATGCGCCGCACCTCGTTTTATTTACTGTTTTGAATCAAACTCACACAACAAAAGGCCCGATTGGCCCGAAATTAAACTTATGTGTAGATGATAAATGGCGCCTCTAAGCAAAACAAACCGAGAAATCTTGGTGGTTTTGTCGAATTTTCAGAATTTAAAGTATTTGGACTTGCCAATTTGCCCCCGTATATATATATATATATATATATATATATATATATATAAAATATTGTGGTGATTTATTAATCATTTACAATACGTTTGCACACTCGACAGTGCTCGCCTTGCTATATATATTTATATACTAATCTAAGTATGCCTCAAGGCAGGAGTCTCAGGGAGCGAATGAGCTCCAGACATAGACAAGAACCATTTAATTTAAGTCAAGTACAGTTTAGAGCGGGTAACTCTAAAGTAAAGAAAGTCGAGCCCGGTGACGCCTGCGCCTCGCGACCGGAGGAGACACATAGGTGCGGGGGTTCGAGCCCCACCGTCGCAGATTTGGATTTATGGGAATCCGTCTATCAAGCAATGCGAATGGCAGTCCGTGAAAATTAAATATTAGCTAAGGGTCAGCCCAAAAAAAAAGTTAAAAAGTTAGTTCTAAAGTAAACTGATTTTACGGCAAATATTTTCAAACGCTTAGCTCCCGACGATGATAAAATATGTCAGCAAAGGCTCTACAACATGCTTGAAAATCGGATTGGCTAGTAAACCAGAATCAGAACGAAATCGACCAAGGCAAAACCATGATTGGCCTACATGTTAATGCGGGGTTGCCCACCAGACCCACTACCCACAAAAAGTGATTGATATATAAAATAAAGTAATGGGTATTTAGTACAGAACCTTGTAGAAATCCTACGATCACAGGGGTAGTGTCCAAGAGAACATTGTCAATTCATACCCGAATGCTTCTCACTTGCAGACACGGTAGAACACATTTATAAGACACGTTATTAATACCATGCCGGGACATATATATATATATATATATATATCCGCTTTATGTCATCCTGCTTGGTGCATATCATGAGAAAGGTCTAGCATTCCAACATTGCTATGGCCTCAAGCTATACGATATTACTCTCTGGCATGCAAAAATTACATGCTACTTCTTATAAAAGCAGATAGTTGTGCACTACATCTTTTATTAAATAATTGTTTTTTGTCTGCTTTTGCACTTCTCTTTATTTCATATTTACCATGCCTTACACGTCACCCAAGCATTCACTTTGTTAAATTAGAAACTACAAAAACTGATTTCCGTCTGCCAGATTTGGATTTCCAGCTCTCAAAAGTAAGCCTTGCTGCTAAGGCATCTCATCCCGTAAACTCCAGTGGGCGAAGCTCCAATATGGGACACGGAATAGTAAGTTCATATCATCGAATCACGTTCTCACCAACCCTCTAGCGCATTACTCGGGCGACTCGAGCTACAAAACAAAGGCTCAGACGCCATTTCAAGCCATATTTTAGCAATTTCTGTTTTAATTAGCACATACCCAAATAGCTAACTCTCTTACAGGCACAGCAGATCACGTCAATGACGCTCCTGATAAGGGCAACTCAAGCCACCTTCGACAGTGAGCTACAAAACGATGGCAAGAAAAATTTAGGTATACTGTTAAAACAAAGTCAAACAAAAATATTTGGTAATTAATATAGTTGTATTACAATAATGCAATGTAAAAACATGTGAAGACTTCTATAAAAAAGAAGTCGATCCACTAATGATGGCAGTGATTGAACACGAAACGTCTACCGGAATCGTCTGAAAACCTTCCAACCTATCTAAGTTTGTTTAATATAACAATAAAAAGGAAACTTCATGAGAAAAAGAAACGAGACAGTCACGACCGCGTCTCGGGAGTATAGCTCATAGAAGTAGGTTTTCGCAAAAATGTACCTATTTCGCATATTCCCTTCAAATAGCATGATAGGTGCTTCAAAATGTGTGACAAAATCTAACATGTTACATAATGAGAAATAAATAAATCCATATAATAAAAATCTATTATATAAATAATTCACAAAGGAATATTTTTTGTCAACAACAACTGCTTCTAGGATTGCAGCCTGTATAAGCGCAGACATTTAAAAAACAAAAGCGTCGTGTCATCGCCATAGGCATCTGTCTTACAAATGTTACCAGCCGAAATATTTATGAGCACAACAAGAGAAGTGTATATGTATAACTTGGTATCATGCCGTGGTTATTGTCCCGTAGACAGGTCGATATTATTCAAACACGCGTAGTATCCACTTTGATATATTCCTATGAACGTATCCTACACATATTAACGTAACCTTAGTTCGTTACTTGATAAATAATATAATACACATTTAAGTATCTTAGTAGATGTGTAGGCTGGTACACGATATGTATAAATTGATAATGGAATACGCTTGACGCACATATGTCGCTAATATTGCAGTTCGTATTAGAAAAGCAAATAGAGAGACGTCCTATATTGAGCCCATCCTTGAGATACACTTCAGATACAATGTGGCGTTTATGCGTTTCGGTCGCGCGCGACTACGTTGGGCAGCGGTGAATTGTTCCGTCCGTTTCATGTTTACTTGGAATTTTCGTTGCCGTCGAGACCGAGCATGTACATATCACACACCCACATGCAATGTGTGAGCACATGCAAATGTCTACTTTGAACACACATGGACAGACGCGCTAGGGCCGTGCAAGAGCAAAAAATCGCGCATTTGCACAGATATTCGCCAGTTTATTCTTGCTACGGTACATCTGTAAACATTATGGTCGCAAAAGAACGGCGGCGACTAACAGATCATATTTAATTTATTGGATACTGTATGACAAAATCCCGCGGGCATCGTTCCGGAACCTTAAACGCCTCTGCTTGTCTACCGATCGTCTCGACCAACCTCCGTCTCCTACGGGCTTGGAACGAACTCACCGTGTGGTATCTCTTCAGTGCATCGAGGGCCGGACCTTTTGAGATGTTTAGTGTGTCCCCAACAGTTCTTGTGGCAGCATGGCCGCTGACTTACCGAAGCTATGCCTATGCAACTTATACCGATTGGATGCGAGAATCCGCACAAAAAAATTGTTTGTGGCTTGAAGTTCCACATTGCTGGCCTACACTTGTACACAGGTTTTTTTTTGTAGCAACGTCCACGTGTACGACCTTCATGGTTTAGGTAGTTCTGTATTGAAAAGAACGTTCTGTAGAGCAACAAATGATTTCTGCCATTATTGAGTAAATCACAAGTACATTTAAATTATGTGTTCTTAAAAAGGCCAAGAAAATATTAGTAAAAGAGAAACGTTATATATATATATATATACATATATCAAGACACCTTTAATATGACTGACTATGTACAATAGTTCATAATAAAAGGATGGTAGGATGCATTTGGTATTATCCAAAATGTGACATAAAGTATGGGGAAACTCGCCATTATGGCACTTTGCAACCCTACGGGGGCTGAGCCCGGTAAACACATCCTGTAAGAAGTTTTTCGGGCAGACCACCCTTAGCCAACCTTTAACGTCCACGGGTTTGCTTTCGCATTGCTTCGTAAATGCGAACAAATTTGCAACGGTGGGGATAAAACATGCGCACTTGTGTCGCCTCTGGTCGCGCTGCGCAACCAAAAGCACTACACCACCTGGCCCGACACCAGTCGAAGTGAACTGTCCCGCAGAACTGTTTTAACTATTTTTTTATTGGACCGACCACACTTGTAATACGGTTTCAAGTTTATTTGAAAACCAGCGGAAATATCTTGAACTGTACTTTGCGTTTTTTTGTGTGTAGTTGTAGTTATATATTGGTTAGCTACCCCCTCTCTCTCTCTCTCTCGCTGCCTCCGTTTATTTTCACACTCTAGGTCTACTTTTTTTTTGGCATTATCTTCTCTATCATCTGTGTGCTCCCCGTAATCATATCTGCTCGTCCTCGCACATCCCTGCCAGCAGCTCGTCCACTGATCGAATCTCGTTCTGGAAGATGTTCGCCGATGTTCCTTGTTCTTCAAGGGCTAGTAAAGTAAAGTTTTCGGGCTGACCCTCAGCCAAGATTTAACGTCCACGAAACTGTTTCTAGTTTCTCACATTGCTTCATAGACGGACCCCCATAAATACAAATCGGTGCAACGGTGGGGCTCGAACCCGCGCACCTATGTGTCTCCTCCGGTTGCAAGGCGCAGACTTAAGCCCCTACGCCACCGGGCTCGGGCAGAAGCAAACGATGTGAGTAACGTCGTCCACCTCGCCCGTCTCGAACTAAGATGGTGTTGTATACTATGACTATTACTCTATACATAAAACGTTAGACTGCATTTTTAACATTTCTTTTTATAATGCTGTTTTAGTTGTTGTGAAATGTCTGTGTTAGGCTACCCTTTAAAATTCATCATGGTCAACATGCCAATTATGTGATTTTTCCGTTCGCCAGTTTGGGTTTTGTTATGTGTGTCTCATAGAACTAGCTGTCGCGCACCTGCGACGTAAAATAGCTCTATTTAATACATCGACATAAAATAAGCTCTAATTGTCAAAATCAGACCATTCTGCACATGCTATAATATTCCTAGGTGTAAGCAGAAAATGTGGACTATTTTGACCATATATCATTCCTGCTCCGCCAACATATCGTTTAACAGCAGCCTAGCCCGACATTTAGGCAATGCTAGAAGAGATGTGGTCCTCGATATGTTCGAAGCGATTAACAATGCTAGTAAGAGAGGTGTTACACTTATACAGGAGGTTCACCCAGGTGCATTCGGCGCAGTTTCGTGTCATTTATGTATCAATCCTACGCTTCAGATGGTCTGATTACTTATTCTATGCAACCATCCTTCCTTATGCTATGCTTTCGTAGCATCGATTGGATTCTTAAAGAAACTTCGAGTGCCACTGAAAGGTCTGCTTTTGCTCTACCAATTAAAACTGAAACCCTTTACTGTTATGGTGTGTATACTAAGGAGAGTGAAGGGATACTAATGACAGACATAATAAATACTATGTAGAGACATGATCTTCCTAAGTTAAGCGCTTAGGGCAATTTTCAACAGGGCTTAGAGCACCAAACGTTTCACGATTTTCACTCTTTTTCACTAAATAAAAGCTAAACTGCCTAACTCGCAGTTAAAAGGTTCGGGGTAAAGTAAGCGTTATGCGAATACTTTTAAAATCAGCCTGTTGAGAATGATGTATTGCAAATAGTCACATATACATTTACATACGCTATATTTATAACCAATACTAATGAACAACTTTAGAAGTTTGACATACAGTCCTGCTTGTAAACATCAACTTGATAATTGCAAAAATGTATACGTATTCAGGCACATATGTAACAACCCTAACCTTCAGTCAGCTATTCATGTCGCAGCCAGCCACTCGCGGAGGCCATCATTATTACTGGTCTTATCTCGAAATTGTAATTCCATGCGTACCAACACGATGGAACTAGGATGTTCGCTGGTCTTTGTTTATATTATTAGTAATTAAACTAGCCAAAACGCATACAGCAAAATTCACATTTCATAATCGATGGATAATTTTGTGCATACATTGACCCCTTTTTGGCGCTATGTCAACTAAAAGTCGCTGTGTGTGGCGTGACTGGCTAGCGGCCGTCATCAACCGAAGCAACGTAGGTGCTCTGACACATGTTGCCTTGCCAACAACAAGCATCAAGAAATCGCCGTAGCTACGAGAAACGACTTAGCTACGCCTGCAAAATGCACAAATTGTCTGGGTCGACGTCATAACTCAGAAGAGCGACTACGAACGGGAGAAGAATACGAAGAAAATAAGCGAGTGTACCTAATTACCATTGGGTCGATAACTCGATAGTTGATTGTTCGAAGAGAACGTTAAGCAAATCAAGTCAATTAAGGTTGTTGTTATTATTATTGTTATTGTTGTTGTTGTTGTTGTCGTCGTCAAGTTGTGCTGCTACTCTAGACTGCTCTGCTCAGCACTGTCTCTCACGGCCGCCACTTTGGGCGTTCATCAGTCGTTTGCGCACACGCTACTGTAGATTTGTTATTGATTTCTACGCTTGTCTAGTCTTAAGTTGATTGGATTGTCCTGTCTGTTATGATTATGTAAGTGCTGTTGTTAGCGGCATGACAGCTCCTTGTTTCGACGTTGGTAGGGCGTCGACGGGGCAAACTGCGCCACGCGGCTGGCGGGACTCTGTTGGTGACTCTATTGAGTCGAGACGCTTGCCGACTTTAAAAGCCCACTCGCTGAGTTAATTCTTGCTTGGCCCAGTTAGTAAGACGCCTACTAATAATTCGCGTGGCCGCCTTGTGGTGAGTTGATTCTCTCTGCGAACACTGTGCGTAGCAGAGCGGCTGTAGCAGTCGCGGCCATTACTTACCGACGACGAAGGCGTTCACCTCAAGCTGCGTGACCTCCTCGATGCACTCGACGATGCTGACGTGTGGACCGTCCGAACGCTATCATGCTTTTAGTCAACTCGCCTCGACTCAATGAGACTGAGCCTTCATTGCAAAAAGCACCCGTTCAACACTTCGGACATCAATGATTGCTGTCTATACATCATTTGCCACGAGTCCGGTTGTCGGGCCATTGTGAACAACAAATGCTCTGCTGATGACGACGACAGTGTCAATTATTTTCGAAATTGTTATTATTACCAGTCAGTCCGCGCCGACTAGTTATTATATTGCATGCATGATAATAACACACGGCTAGCATCATTGGCAATTTAAATTTAGACCCGTCGTATTTTGTTTAAATGTAATTATGTGTCGATATGTTGGCGTCAAGTTCAGTATTTATCAAACTGTTAGCAGCATTGCAGTATTACAGTTACACCGAAAAGGCGATGGTGCGGCAAACGTTTTATGATTTGGGCTCTCTCTTCCACCAGACAAAAGCTACAAGAGATGCATATTGCCCAACTGGCATTTAAAAAGTTCAGGGCAAATGTTACTTTATGTTGTATATTTTATTCTGTATGGTAAACAACCCATTATATATATGCAATATGTGACTAGCAATGCTAATCCTAATCAGCCTAATCCTAATATTATTCCTCCTTATCTCTTACAACTGCTTATCTCTAAAATGTACACTAACTAACGAGAACAATCTATCACACACAGTTGTTATTTCTAGCACAAACGTAGCTTACCAACTTAATCATTAGCTTAACTCGCTTAAGTCTAATCTAGACTATTCCAGCTTGCGGGCTTGAAATCTGCGCGAGGCATGTCTTTTATTAGCTTCAGCTTACCCGCGCAAAAAAAAAAAAAAAATATATATATATATATATGTAAACAAAATAAGACGACAGCACTTGCCTATTTGGCGATTAGTTACGTTTTTCTCTCAGAAGTACGCATATTGAAATTAATGTAAATATACGACCATTACATTTGTACCACACACACTTTTATGGGATAATAAACGTGATTTTATGTTTATTTCAAGAACTCAACACAATGTATGTTGCTGTTTTGGAATGATACGGCGGAATTGCAGCAAATTAAGGAATCAAACCACACATTTTTAGACCAGCTACTGGAATAATAGCCGACCATCTACACTTGTAATTATGTATTTTATGTTGAGCATCGACGGAGCCACACAAAACACGAGCCGTTACGTTATGAATTCGTTAAATATTAAATGTACTAATGAAATATTAAATGTGTATTTAATTTTGTGCAAACTGTATACTCGTGTAAGGCGTAAATCGGGGTACAACGTTACATGCTGTCATTACTTACAAGCTTGCTTTGACAATAATACCGTTTATTATGCCAGCGTGTAATAATGGGCGACCTGTCCATGTCATGTACCTCGAATTTTGTAAAGTTTGACTGAATTGACTGTAACGTACTGTCACTTACTAATCAAAATGGTAGCGCTTAACTGGTCACCACCATTACATGAACACAATATTCCCACATACATGAACATATTGTGGTTATATGAAACGTAACACATGCATGTTTGCACGTGCTGGGTGAAATTAATTAGTTGATATTTTTTTTAATAGCATATTTCTTCCATTGTCATTGTCGAAAATAGCAAGTATTATATAGTCGATATATATATATATATATATATATATATATATATATATATATATATATATATATATATATATATATATATATATATATATATATATATATAGTATATACGGTTAGAATTCTGCATTGCTTTACACTACTATCAACATGTAGAAGCTTGCGACCAGTGCTTACCTGTGCCGATTTTCGGCTCAATCAAGCCTATGCACATGCAAGCATATATATATACGAGTCTCGTATATATGGTCTTTCTCTCTCTCTCTTGGAGTTTTATTAAGTTTGAAATGATTGCAAACAAATGATCGTTGTTTCCGTTACAAATACTGCAAATTCAGTCTTGTGGAGTTGCCCATTTGGGTAGTTGAAAGCGATGGATCCGCCTATTGGATTCATGCAGTGGTTTTCAGAGATTAACCGGAGAAAGGATCTTGAATGCGCTAAAGAACCCAAGGCGTACCGTGCCGTTGCACTTGGTCCTCCGTCAAAGCTACTTTTTTAAAGAAAACGAAAAGTTAGAGAACCCGTGACTACACGTTTGCGCGGAGACAGTTGTTCACTCCAAAGTGCTAACAATGTCAATTTTAGGACAACAATCGCTTATTTAAGTGTGTTGCAACTTAAGTGCTGTATGGTAAATTTTACGACAGCAATACCCACAATGGTATTCTAATGTAGGTTAGTATGATTAGTATTGTCCACAGAAAATGCTTCGTCCTATGTCGACAAAAATATAATCCTCGTGTGCACCTGTCCTGTGTGAGTACCTGTTCGAGTTTGGCTACCGCCACGGAGCGCCAGTGAATCTATCTGGTCCATCTTTTTTGAGATCTTGGACAGGAGCGTCTGCCTACAAATATCATGTTCCGGCTATTTCCCGGAACCTGCCCGGTGTATTAATACATCTCTCTCTATATATATATCGTGGACACATTTGAAAGTCGTTTAAATGGTCTCCTTTCCATCGAGCCGCAGCGATTTATTGCATGCAGAGCGAATTTGAGCCGAAATGTTGGCCAGCGAAATTGCCAGTAGTAAAAACTACTGTTTCGCTCAACCACTCTGAGTTTATCTATCAACGTTGGACGCTTCATTCGGTTTAGACGGTGACAACAACAACTCCAGCAGCAGCAGACACGCTTACGTACGCACACTTGGTCAGTCGACAATAGAGATAAACCTTCCAGTAGGTTTCAGGTCCGGATCCGTGTATAAAAGTACCTGTCCGAATTTGGCTGCTGCTGCAGCCGCCACGGAGCGCCAGTTAATCTATCTCGTCCAGTACGGGACGGGGTACGGTGACAATGGGAATAAGGAACGAACCAATGAAATAAGAAGGAGGGCGTCGTCTCTATACGACGCACCGCGTAGCGCATCCTGCCAGTGTGGAGTCACAACAACGGACGCCATTCTTGTCCTCCTCTCGATTGATGAACAGGACTCTCTATCTAGTCGTCTTCATCCTTTGAAAAAGACCAGCCCCCCCCCGGACACCACCTTTTCTCTCCCTCCTCCCCCCGCACCGCATCTTCGCACGCCGTTCTGTTACTTCTCGTCGTGGTTGTCGTTCCGCGGTTACGCTGCCAGCGTGGTGTGTGTGCGTGTGAGAAAGATTAATGGCAACCTGAGGTCGCCAATGATCGCGCGGGGTCATCCCATAGACGAGGGATACAGCTTCAGCAGACCGAGGCGTCTCCCTCCCTTTTAGCTCTCTCTCTCTCTCTCTCTATATATATATATATATATATATATATATATGTATTCGAAAAAAACGTTAGAGCCAACCACATTTGAGATAAAAATTCGCACGAGAGCACCCCGACCAAGGCCGCTTATGGATAAAGCGCTAGCCGAGCGTCGCTGAGGAATAACCAAAGAAGCAGCGGTTTTTGTATTCCACATTCAAGCGGACGAACTGCCTACGCCCCAATGCGATCTTTCCAGGCCGCCGGCTCGAGAGCGAAAATTCGTATGCAGTGTAATGTATGTCATGGATATATGTACGTAGACTAGGTATATATATACGCAGATGTGTGTCGACACACACATATATATATATATATATATATATATATATATATATATATATATAGGATGTTCCGCAAAATAGTCTAAGGTCTTTAATGTAACATAAAAACGAGAATGTTAAGAGAAAGTTGCTGAACAACATATGCAAGCAGCGAAGCTATAATATGTGTAACATAAACACAATCTTCTACGGAAAAAAAAGCATTGCTATATAGCAGCAAAAAAAATCAATGCATCAAAAATACAATACCCGTCGCTCCCGACTGAAAATGGGAAAGCAAGTGGTTATTTGTAACCAGCAAGAAGGTTGTTTTCTAATTCTAGAGCATCCTGCATCCCCTACGGTCTGTAAACTCGCCGCGAGGCATATCTTCAATGCGCCGAGTGCCGGATATTTTGTTCTATATATAGGGTTTCCTCAATGGTCATTGTGACCGCTGACTCTCAACGGTATGATTTATCATCTATTTTAGGTGAGCGTTGATCAAAGAAAATTTGATCAGTAACGGGAATTGAACCGGCGACACCCAGGCAGAAGACAACCACGACTAGCGCACTAGTCCCCTTGATCACGCCACCAACTTGTTCCTGATGAACGACTATTTATCTGCACTCGAGGAGCATAGGTGCTGCCCCAGTTGGAGAAACACTTAAGTATGAGATGTGCACATACTCGCAAAGACTACACGTGTGTAAATCACAGCAGGTGCAGCACCATTGACCTACTCCCTTAAAACTTGTCGGTGGCGAAGTTCAAAGTTACGATGTTCTTCTCATGGCTGCAAGGAACAACAGCGAACTGGGCTGTAATGTGGGTATTGCTGTGAATTCCTAAAGAAGACTAGAGAGGTGAGGTTAGGTAGAAGAGATTAGGAGAGAGAAGATTTCGACGCTCGACGCTCGTAAAAGCAGAACGGAAGCCTTCAGCCTACGTTGTGTGACTTTGTAAGAACCAACTGCTCAAAGACGCCTGGCTCCAATGATTGCGTGCCCGCCTATAATAAAACAGGGTTATATAGATAGGAAACTAGCTTTTGAGGTAGAAGCAGTACCTCAGATCTAGGTGTGCTTCGGTTAGAGGAAAAATAGGGCAGGGCCAGACCACTACAAGCATTGGATGCAATCTGAGCCACTCTTGACAATCTAATTTGGTGCATCACGAGACGTTTGACGCTGCCATTTAAGGGCAAGCGTAGCGACGGCCGAGACGAGGCCCAAATTTATACCGCGGTATAGCATCTGAAAGAACGCTGAAGAAGATCTCTTGCGAGATCGAACACGTGGCCGACCAGACCTTTTCTGGAGCAATTCGGTTTCCAGAGACGTCGGGGAATGTGCGGTGCAACCCATGTGTTTCAATTAGAAATAGAACGACCTGTGACAAAAGCCAAGTGCAATTTGTACGCAGTCTTTACAGAGTGCGTCGAGGCTTTCGACAAAGCACCTTAAGATCTCCTGATGAACTCATTCTTTACGAAGAGGTAGGCCATGTCCGCCCCGACGGCAGTAACACTCCTCTACTGTAAGATTGCCTTGAAGGAAAAAGAAAAATGTCTGGTTTAACATATGGCACTCGCCACGTCTCTACAGAAACATAGTTTATGGCCAATCGTCGCCTTGTCTGTTCGAATAAGAACTTCCACGAGTAGAGCACGGATTGCATTTGCTGACAAGGCTTTCAAGCGCGCACGATTAATAATGCGTCTGCCTGCATGGCCCTTACGAAGAGATCGCTGCACTGCCTCTCTTGAATAGCATTCCGACAGCAGCTGCATATAGTATATGTAGCAATATTAAATGCATACGCAGTATGAGTCAAATAAATGTGATAAAAATTAATTTCATTTTTTTTAATGCAATATATTTTTTACAATGCTAGCTGATTATTCGAACACCTCATATATATATATATATATATATATATATGGTCTCCTAGGATGATTTAAAGCAATTCTAGGGAATTGTAGAGCTCGTTAAGGTAAATATTTTTCCAACGCAACAATTTTTTACAATGCTAACTGATTATTCGGACACCCATATATATATATATATATATATATATATAGTTTCATAGAATTATTTAAAGCAAGTCTAGGGAATTGCAGAGCTTGTCAAGGTAAATATTTTTCTAACGGAACAAGGTCTCTGAGAAGTCTTGCCTCGTTGTGAGAGTCATATTTCTAAACTTCTAAAATATATATTTATTATGATCTAACTTGTGTTGCTCGTTACACCGATCCCATACAAAACGAGAAAGCATGGGTTTCAAAGTTGCGGATAATTGTACGTCGTTTTGCGAAAAGTTGTCCGTAAACAACTTTGTTCCGCTTGACCTTGAACGCTATTAAGTTTCATGTTAACCGGGACCGATTAACTGTCGCGCCGACTCAAACATCTCGATGATTGAATTTGTCTCCCATGATCTCAGCTGCGCCTTAAACTATGGCGTCATAAAAGCAACCAAAAAAGCAGTCCTCTAGAAAATGTCCAATTTATGGAGATGCCATTCCGCACAGCAGTTCCCACTACCTGCATTGCAAGGCTGGCGGGGCGCTAATAATTCATCACATGACACGCATAGTCAAGGGCGCTATTACGAAATCAACGTGTCAGAGGGTGAGAAAGTCGATTGCCGATTTTACGGAAATAAATTGACGATCAGCCAATGTACTTCTTCCAGCTGTCTTCCAGCTGACCTGCAGCGAACGAAGTTCGCAGGTTTCCGTCATCTAAAGAACTCGATTCGACGATTCTGACAGCGTCTTCTACTACGGGTGTTTCTCTGCTGCTTCGACAAGACTCCCCTCTGAAGTGACTTGGGCCGGCTGTCGCAAGAACAACCACGCGATTGCTCCCGTTGTGATGAAAGCGAGTTGCTGCATTCCCCCCCCCCCCCCCCCCAGGCAAAGGAGCACATGCGACTTCTCTCCGGCCGAGTTGGGCGCCAGGTCGAGAGAGGGGCAACTAGCCTATTAAATTGCAAAAGACGCAAAGAACCCAGGTGGCAGATTGGAGAAAAGGCTGAAAAGCTATCAAGTCAGTCTTTGAAACGTGAAACACTGCTGGCAAATTGCGGCGACAGCGAAATCATCCTGTTCAAGCTGTTCTCAGATCAAACCAGTGAAACTTCTATTTTGTTTTCTTTTTTTTTTATTAAACCCCATTCACATAAACTCTCATTTGTACAGTAACGTCACTTTGAACCGACGCACTTCAGGAATGGCCACTTCGTTTGCCACGCCTTGCACAAGTTCGAACCAAACAATTGCTTAGTTTTACTGGCGCTTGTTTTAGTTAGATTAGAAAAATCGCAAGGCCAGTCCCCTTGTTTGGTATTGTACTCAACTTGTTAAACGCATCTGTAAAAATACTTACCGACCAAGGTAGCTTGGTTACAAGGTCATAACGTTGCGTTTAGAATGTTATGGGTTTAAGTCTATGACTGGCCGCTTCTAAATGAGATTTCTTTAAGCCGAAACAGGTGCTAGGTTAAATAATGATTGGCCTTAACACAAAAATGTAAAGAAACACAGGTATCTTTATAAACAGGTAGTCGATATGTAAAATCTTGACAGACAGAATGGTGCACATGATATGCACGATATAAATTTAAAGAAAAATAATCAAATGCAGTATCAGATTTAAGACAAACTGCTATTCAGAAGATATCATCAATGCTGTCGGAGTTTCTCGTAATATTTGTCTACTGAGTTTTGAAGAATCACTGGTCAACACGAAAACCACTTCATTGGTAGACAGAGTGGTACAACCTTACTATGTAAGCGAAGGATGATCAAAATAAATGTTCTGATTTATGAAACTCCTAAACCGTATGTATATATGTATATATATATATATATATATATATATATATTCATAAACGTCAGTATGCATATCTGTGATAAGTATTTTTTCTGTTTCTAGATGAAACGAAGATACTTTTCAGTTTAAGCGTTTTGTAGACCCGCTTAAGGTTTATAAATCATTAAGCCCTATATGGCGTAATGTACACAGTTTGGTTGAGACTGGCGTTGGTCGCAGGCGAAAACGTGAGCAAACACATTTTGGTTGATTCTCCTAACCGAAATTTCCGCGCTGCAAACCAACAGAGTTGCAATCTCATCTAAATCTGCCATAAAAAAACAATCCACAAAACGCTCCGACGTTCCTATCAAGTATTGAACTCAATCGCTTGAGTCGTCTTGCCTTGAAAAGATTGCAAAACAAGGCAATGACGATAATAGCAGAAGAATGACACTCCCGCAGCGGAGAAACAAGCAGCATTTCAATGGGGGTGCAGTCTCCTCGGTTCAGTCTCAGTCCAATAATAGCGACAATTAACCTTCAAACATACCCCCCCCCCTTCCCGCCCTCACAAACACGCGTACGTATTCGCTTCGAGAACGGATGCGTTCGGTACGTTTCGGGCAAACATTTCTAGTCGTCCTCTTTTCCTTGCATCTCCTCCTTTCCCGGGATAGCCCACCCCCCCCCACATGTCGTTTTCTCAGCACTTTGCACCGTATCGTGATTTTTGCTTTGAAATACGCGATAATTGCCACAGCCGTACGTTTGATCGGCGCCGATCAGGCTTCGAACTCAATAATCGATCAACCCCATCATGTCATCTTACAGCGCATGACAGAGAACCCTCTCTGTCGATTAGCTAGCCCCGTGCCGAAGCGAACTCGCTAATCGATCAGACGGTAGTGTACGGCCGAAACTCTCAGTTGAGCTCTGGACGGACGCACTCTGAGAAAAGAACCTCGACAATTTGTATTGTTGCTACGACGCACTTGCTTAGTATAACTCACTTAGAAGATATCGAGATATATCGAGACCCGACAACGCTTGCGAAATGAGAATCCAAGCTTGCAAAAACTAGTCCGTCCAAATGGAGAAATGGCGTATTTATTTTTCGATCACGCTAACGTGCTAACAAACGTGCGCGTATGTAGGCCTATGCACGCGGGCCTCGATCTGAACGAGCGAACGAGAGTAACTTCCAGGCTTGCGAAACGCCATAAGTATAGAATTACAGAGGTAGATATTTAATCTAAAATACATATTTCCATTCTTTCCGTGGTTGGCTTTTCAGTTATTTTTTCGTTGAAAGATGCTTGGCAAACTGCAATCTTACGAACGTCAGGGCTAAGCCAAACTTGCAAATTGCCATACTAATATTCAATTTTGTGTATATATATATATATATATATATATATATATATATATATATATATATATATCAACCATTAACATTTTCAACACAACAAAACAACAACAAGAAACACGATGCGACTTGACATGAAATGAAATAACATTCTTCCAAGAACCACGTAAATATAAAACACCTAAATAACGATTCATCGATCGTCGTAGAGAGACGGAAGCGAAATCCTTTGTAGTCTTAAGACAGCTTATGTGCAGTGTCAAATAACCTTTATGCAGCCTGAAAACATCTCCCCGTGCAGAACGGCGACGTTGTATTACATAACATCGACCAAACAATCTTCAAAGCCTTTGATATGAATCACCACACTGGAAAAGTAGGAATACGGAGTAATCTAAAGTTCACAATACCCGTTTTTTTACTAGGATGACCTCGAGCGTGTTGTTGTTATTGTTTCTATCGCTGTCGTTATTGTTGTACTCGTCTCTATCATAACGTCGTCTCTAACATTTCCAAGCTTACGGCATATTACTGATATACCCACAGTGGACTACTGGTCGTTACTAGGGGAGGCTTGGGCGCCACTGCGTTCCACCAGAACGTGGCTGTCTTCATCGTATGATGTTCTTGTGGGAATTCGCATGTTTTAGCAGGTGACGGGCCCGATAACATTTAACGATTTGCCGTTTTGTCGGAGAAGACATCCCATGTTTTCGGTTCTACGCCCACACAGACCCCTCTACGGTGGAACTTATCTAATTGCATTTACCCCATGTTCCAGTCAATGTGGATAAAACGCCTATTGGCTTTTCGGAACCGTTTCATCACTTTAGGCATCTTCTATCCCATATGCATTTCTGCTTTTCGCTCTCAATTTTGCTCTAGTTTTTTCGTTTTTGTTCGCTTGCCCCCTCCCTTTTGCCCCCCCCCCCCATTTTGCCTTCCCCTTCGCCCCCCCCCCCCATTTTGCCTCCCCCTTCGCCCCCCCCCCCCTCTCTTTCTCTATTCGTTTTGCTGTCTTCGTTTGATGCCCGTCTATCGATTACTAAACACTCATTAGTATCTGTCATATCAGATGTTGCCTCTGGTGCAGTCAAACATGCGCGTGGCGTTTTTTTCTCAACGTTGCACGATAATGTTGCGCTCTTTCTCTTTCTGCTGCTATAGCAGTTTGGCTAGCCCCCTCGAGTTACCTCTCGCTCTCCCCCGTGCGTTCCAAGCGAGTGATGTTCCAATGTAAAGTGCTTCGGACGCATATGCCGACGGCTGCATTCAGTCGTTCGTGCACTTTGAAACAGCCCTTTAACGCTCCCTACAATCGGCAATTCCCTTGGATTTCTGCCCTTTAGTGCAGTTTGTGACTGATGTGTGATGGTGCTGCTCTGCTACCGCTGCTGACGCTGTTTCCGCATGTAGGCTTACTTCGGCGGTCTTACCCGGTTGGTCCTCATGCCCTAGCACGCTGCCGTTTGGGCTGCTGCGGCCAGCGTAGCACACCTCACCTCCGGCCCTCCGACCAGTGGTACCGTGTCGGTTTTCAATGAGGTCGTCGCTGATCCTCGTCGCTGAGCATTTAGCAAAACCTTTTAGAACGATGTCGCTCTCTTTCCTGCCCTACGTGGGGCAGCTCACTTAGCCTGTGTGATCCGAGTTCCAATTGTCGCAGCTGAAGCAGAAACAGTTGTGGTAACTATGGTAGTCGTCGTCGTCGTCGTCGTTGTCGTCGTCGTAGTAACGGTAACAATAACGGCCTGCCTTCGGCCTGCGAGAAGGACCAGTAGATCCTTCTCGCAAAAGGCAGACAGAGAGAGAGAGAGAGAGTTAGAGGAAGGAACGCACGGCCAGTCTGCACGCCGTTATCGAGTGTTTTTTCGATCCGTCCGTTTTCCACGTGGTTTCAGTGGTAGCGTGGCGGTGATGGGCCTGGGGGCGAGTGGCGTATCCAATGCCTCAATGACTGCTTCTGCTGTTGCTGCTGCGGCTGCTGACGTTGTACCGCTGTACCCGCACGTCACACAGAGTAGTGTGGGCCCGGCGCGCGTAGCCTTTTTCCTGTTGTTCGCACACTTTGTGTGCGACTTTTCCGCCACATTCGTGCCAATTCGCCACATTCTGTTTGCTGATGTTCGCCTTCGCTGTCGGTTGGTGAAAACGCGCATCGTTCCACTGAGAGGCGTTGCTACTTCACCGGCCGCTCCCCAGCAGCGACACAGCCCAGTACAGACAGTTAGGTGTCCATTTGTCGGAGGTGATTAGATGAGAGTGGCAAAGCGAGTTGGGACACACGAGACAGGCGGGCGGGAAAACAAACGAACGAAAGGCGAAGGGCGAGCGGACACGGGAAGCACCAAAGACATCAGCAGCAGGATGGGGAGACGGAGAATGCCGAGGCCGGAACACCTACATATATATAGCGCTGTCGCTAAGAAACTATTCACCGTCGAGTAATTAGTACATTCTGTTATAGTAGCTTACTACCTACCACCTAATACTACTACTACTACTTTTACTACTACTCCTACTACAACTACCACTAGCCCTAGAGCTTATCCAGAGAGCAAGCGAAAGATGATGGTTACACTAGTCAGTCAACGGAGACAACGGTCCAGGTGTGCCTAGGGCCACGTGCCCGTTGAGCGCAAGACGTGCAACGTGCGATGCTGGGCGGGCTCCGACGCACACTTGGTGTCTCTACTCACATACGGTTGTACAGAGAACAGACCGAACATGGAATAATGACTCTCGGTTCGGCTTGTCGTGTTCTATTACCGCGGCTCCCTATTGTGTCAGTTTGCCAATCTGCTACTGCGGCCACGGGCATAATGCCCCGTCCAGACAGTGCGTCCACGGTCCACGCTGACTTCCAGGAGTTGTTGTTGCTGAACCTTAACGGATATGCTGTTCTAAGATTGTTCTGCAGGAAGCGAACACAAGCGAGTAGTAAAACGGATTAACTCCAGGACAACGGAATATAGTTTCACTGCAGGTGGGTCAATCAGATATTTAGATTTAACTTGCTAGATCGGTATCACAAAGAGAGTAGAGCGGAAGACACTTTGTCTCGTCGAAAAGAATTTAAAAATTAAACAAATACGCAGTACTACTATCGGCAAGTGCACTATTCAGGGCCGTCGTCAACCGGGGGCTAGCATAAAAAATACAGAAATCGGCACACTTTTACCGTAAGCGAGATTATCGTCGTGCTAATTGTTGACCTATGTTCTGGATCCGGATTGGCTTCGCGGAGCTACCAGCCTATTTTTTTGTTTTAAGATTTTCCGCAAGGCTAATGCCCGTGTACGGTTTTTCATGTCATGGCAAATTTTTAATCCACTCCGGCATTTACCTTGTCTAAATTGGAAACCATGCAAACAACTTTTAAGAGTGACCGGTCTGGGTCTCGAACCCAGTCCTCCCGAATGCAAGGCAAAGGCTTTGCCACTAAGCCATCTTGCTCGGTTCGAACGCTTTATGCCTTCGTTTGGAGAAACCTCCAGAGATTGGGATCACCTGGCATTTAATGCTTGTGAATAAACTCCACCCCTTATCTTCACGTTGAGTGCATGTGTCAACGGGGCCTTCAATAGGCGGCATTGAATAACAGACAATATTTCAGAATATTTATATAAAATACAGTATACAGTATAGATACAAATCACACAACCACATAAGACAATATTAGCCTTGATAGAGTCGAGCGTCACCACTTGCCACACTGCGATGAGTCGACGTACAACTAAAAATCTAGATACAAGGGCATACTACCTTGCATGAATGGGTTAATAAATGATTACTTGGGCCCAAGCCTTAAAGCCTCTCAAGGAGAGATTAGTGAGGCCTTCCTGTGGTCTCACGTCTAATGAGTTTGCAATTTGCCTTCTGTAAATGCTTACATTAACTGCTTTTATGCATGCCCGGTACCGCGAGCAGTACTCATAGACAATTGGTTTATTCGCTTAAAAACAAGCCGGTCACACCTGTATTTATAGAAAATAGGACTGTTCGCTTAAAAGCAAGCCAATCACATCGGTACACGGCATTTACTCTACTTCATTATGTCTCGTATTTATCACAATGTGGCCGGCAGAGTGGTTATTGCATTTTAACTGGTAAGTATGTATTATCGTAAGAAGCATCTTTGTTTGTACTACTTAATGTTCGGGTCACAGCTTTCGTTGTTTCAAAATGACCGGGAAAACCGATAACAGTTTGAGTTTTATGAAAAACATTTTTGGAAATCTTCGATAGTGAATAACTGAATTTCGGTTAATGCAACTGGCTAACCTGGGGTGTACTCATACTTTATCGAAGGCTGTGTGGTCGGATAGGGCCGATAAAAGAGAAACGACGTTTGCTGTGCTTGTGTCAGTTAGCAGTCTACGTTCAGGTCCCTAGCTGTGAAGACAATTTGGTTCAGATGGAATTTTCTCCGGCTTTGTTAGAAAAGGTCGCATTTTTTTCGGGCCTCTTCGTCGATATAGGGGATCCGGTGAGGATAATGTCTGTCGTGTAGCTCTCTCTCAAGCAAAGAACAAGCTTCAAGCAACGGACAAGTTCATCGGTGCTGTGCGATCATTAGGTATTGCCGCATACTGGTATCTTCAGACACAACAATATTGCCTGACGCGTTTATTCAACAGAACTGGATACAAAACTATTCGAGTCTTAATCCGATA
This sequence comes from Dermanyssus gallinae, assembly GCA_003439945.1. NCBI lineage: Eukaryota > Metazoa > Arthropoda > Arachnida > Mesostigmata > Dermanyssidae > Dermanyssus > Dermanyssus gallinae. The sequence goes on along the minus strand of QVRM01000144.1, from coordinate 51,033 downwards.
AATAAAAATTTTTCTTCTTGGTTCTCTGCTGAAATACGGGGGTAAGGTGACGCTGCCAATAAGGCGGTGATGCGCATGATTTGATATCGATCAAGTCGCAAATGATACTTGATATGTAGAATTTTGCTGCTCTAAGTGTTGAATAGTGGCTTCTAAGGAAGGCGACACAGGTACAGCACAGCCAGGTATTGCGTTAGCACCGTTAACGAAAGAGCATTTACCCGTAAAAGAGTTACACCATTTGCGAAAGTAAATGGCAGCCATTCTACATAAAAATCTCATGCAATGAACGATTTTCAGGCTAGTACGGAAGCGAGCCACACGAAATGGCTGTCGCTTGTCTGGCGGACGCTATTACTTTTTCGTGTTTATTGATCTAATAAGAGCGGAACCTGGTCATAAAGATACAATTTCACCCTATGCCTACTAGCAGCATAGGATGCTTATCGAGGGCCAGCCGCGTGTTTGACGCCTCACCTGCGAGCAAAATGTCATTGCGATTACTAAGTCTAGCTAATATTAGTGGGAGTCGTTGTATGCTATATAGGAGGGCGGGGGATCGTGACTGCCAGAGATAGTAAGGCCATACTCGCACAACTCGCATAGACATACCGGTAGATCGGTAGCTCACCGTGCAGTTGAGTCTCAGTTTAGGTGTCCACCGAACCCGGCCGATCGTATATGTAATTGTACACGGTCCCACTAGAACGGCGAGTCTTTACCTTTTTAATTCACGCGATTCTTTCAAGTGCACCGTCTCCCACCCGCCAAAGGTTAAATACACACTCATAAACACGTACGCCGTATATGTATACGTGTGTGGACGCGTGCTCTTTTATTTGACTCGTTCCTTCCCTTCATTTTTAGAAAATAAAGAAAACAAATAAAAACACCCAACGACCATCGGCTCATCTCAAGCCGGCCGAGTGCTTACGGAACTACTTTGGCAATGATGCGGTAGTCGAAAGTTGAAAGCGGTTTACCGGATCCTCGATGAAGGGCGTCATCTTTGACAGAACGTCGGTTTTGCCCTGTCGAGAGCACTAAGCTGCTGAGCGGATAGGCGTTCTAGGCGATTAATGTGACAGCATATAATGCCACCGAGGCCACTTGTCGCGCTCACACCATTGGCGGCAGGCGTCGTCTGCATCTCGACCTGAGACTGGTCGCTCGAGAGCTGGTCGCGAACTCTCCTGGTCAACAAGTCAACTGGCTATCTTTCGATAAAAATGCTTCTTTGTAACACCCTTGCGAGTACGTCAGCGAGCACCTGGTCCGCCGAGCTTACGAGCGCCAAATGAACCCGAGGCAAAATGCTAGCGCCAGTGGGTCACTAACACGGCAGAGGGCACACCTGTACCCATCACGATTTTGCTGTGCGAAGGTCTGTCTGACTGGGGGCTGATAGGGACTGCTTGTGGAATTAGTACAAGCAGCCCACACTCTGTACACCAGTCCCATGTACAAAAGGTTACACGCACCTGATACAATTCATGGTCATATGTGTCGGGGTTTACCCGGTGGCCTTATCTGTGAGACTGTCTCTTGTTGCATTTGCCATTTTAGCCGCCGCTGATTATTGCTGTAGTAAGCTTATGCGTGTTTTCTTTTCTTTTTTTTAATTAAAATAACAATTCCGGGATTTGAACATGCGATCTTACACACGGTAGTTCTCTGCGCCACTGCGGCCTCGGTTTCTTGGCTGTCAATTCAGCGGCTGCAGGCACCTAGAATACAGAAGAAATAACATGATAAGGTTATTCCATTTGTTGGCGATATATATATATATATATATATATATGAACCCCCTGAACCACTCCCTTGCCCCGTATACACGCCAAACTCTGATCTCTTTGAGGTTTCCCTCCCTATCTCCCTAAAGGAAACCCACGTAGCTCTCCGCGGACCTTCTAAAGCACTAGGCTTGGACGGGATTTGTCTTTCTTCCCTCCGTAAACTCCCGTTAGAAGTAGTCTGTTGTATTCTTAACATACTATTAATTAGCGATATTGCCTCAGCCCATGAAACTGCTCACTTAGCGTTCATCCCTAAAATTAACAATGCCACATCCCCAAGCGATCTGCGACCCCTATCTATTAGTTCATACTTACAACGAACGCTTAACAAAATTCTCTCTAGACGCCTCCAGAACTCTATTAAGCTTCTCCCAATCAAGCGAGCGTTTCTCCCCTATAATGGTACCTTCGAGAATCTTGCGGTTCTGGATGGTATCCTTAACGATGCCAAGTCTGCAGGACGTGAGCTCAGACTCGCCTCAATCGAGCTCCGTAAGGCGTTCGACATGGTGAGTCATGACTCCGTCCTGTGGTCACTCCCGACTCGCGGATACCCGGAGGTATTCATTAACTATATCGAACGCTTCTACCTCTCATCTAAAACTCTCATAGAATTTGGACAAGAATGTCGCACATTTCGGCCAACTAGGGGTGTTAGGCAGGGAGATCCTCTGTCCCCCCTCTTATTTAATCTTGTTCTCGACGACATTCTTTTAAAATTAGACAAAACTAATATCGGGTACCAATTTACTGATGACTTCCGCCTTATGGGCTTAGCCTTTGCGGATGATCTCATCCTCCTAGCCTCCATGAAATCCACTCTCCAACGGCTCCTTAATATTGCGGACCCACTTTTAAAATCCCGAGGCCTTGAAATTAATACTAATAAAAGCTTTACTATATCCCACCTATTTAATAGGAAGGAAGGTAAAGGTTTTATCAATACCGTATCAGAATTTAACGTTGGAGATCGGCAATTGCCAGCTAAAGGTATGAGCGATCGATGGAGATATCTTGGAGTCGACTTTGACAGCAATGGCAGAGTTGACTCCACCAAGGATATACTCCTTAACTTACTCAACAGACTCACGATAGCTCCCCTTAAACCCCACCAAAGACTCATATTTTTGAAAGACTTTCTCATTCCCCGTCTCCTATATAAACTGGTCTCCGGTCCCAGACCATCTTACGCACTCGTTAGTGACCTAGATAAAGAGATCAGAAAGGTTGTTAAGTCGAAATGGCTTAAGCTCGAAAACTCGGTGCCGAACGCCTACCTGTACACGCACACAGCACACGGCGGTCTGGACATCCCCTGCCTCCAAACATTCATTCCCAGAATCCGCCTCTCCCGCCTGACAGCACTACAACACTCCACGCACCTTGGGGTCCAATGGATGCTAACCACCGAGCACTTTAAGAAAGATCTTGCGAGAACAAGACTTCTTTGCGAGCGCTTGGGAACCTCCATTGAGATCGCTACACAAGAGACCGATTACTGGTCTCAACAACTACACAACACGTTCGATGGGGCACATTTTAAAAAAGCACACGAAACGCCTTTTGTACATTACTGGATTAAGGGTATGCCCTACCTATCTGGTAAGGAGTATTTAAACCTACTAAAGCTCAGGATCAACGCACTACCAACGCGTGCCAGATTGGCCAGGGGACGCCCGGGCTACAACAAACGTTGTAGGCACGGGTGTCATGCGCCTGAGACGTTGGCTCATGTCGCTCAGATGTGCGATATAACACACAAACAAACCATAAAGAGACATGACGACGTCTGTGATCGCGTGGCGCGTCTTCTCCGCGAAAGGGGTCATAAGGTGGTTCGTGAGCGAGTATTCCGTCGACCGGGCGCACCGGGTCTAAAGCCCGACCTCGTAATAACAACACCTACCGAGGTCTGGGTTTTAGATGCCGAGGTTTGCGGCCCGAACCGGGACCTGGCGAAAGCACGGCAAGACAAGATCGCCAAATATGACGTCGAGTTCCTAAGAGCGGCGCTCCCCTACCCGCAAAAACCTCGCAGATTCGGATCCATCACTATCTCTATGAGTGGTGTATGGGACTCCGAATCTGCGAGGACGCTCTTGGGGCTCGGCGTCACGAAGAGGAATCTTATGGATCTTACCGTTTTAACTTTGCAAGGAACCTTGAGGATATATCGCTCGCACCGGGTCCATAAGAGCGGGGGCTACCATCAAGCAAGGACACGGACAACTGACTCTTAACAACACGTGACACCTTTTTACCACCATTTTTATTAAGGCGAGCACTGCCGAGTGTGCAAACGTATTGTAAATGATTAATAAATCATCACAATATTTTCTATATATTAGATCTCTTAGTTTAGATCACTGTCATTTTGTAAATTCAGTAAAGTCCCATACCGGAAGCTGCAATTGAGTACATTAGGCTACAATTAGATGGTTCAGCAGCTTGACTAATTGTCAAGCGCTTCTCACATAATATATTTTTGCCTAAGATTAAAAAGTGTTTTCAAAAGAAATATTATGTCCTATATACATAAGTTATGTCTTTGTGTCAAGTGAAAACGCCAAGATTTTCATTTAACTCGTAACCGTTTTCAAATAATATATAACAAGCTAACATAATAGTTGAAGTAACAACGGCTATTGTCATTGTTATTACTTTTTAACGTCTTCAGTTATCAGTAGTGCCGATACGGCTATACCTAATAGAACTCTTCTTTATTCGTGAATTCATATTACAATATTGTGTAAATGAACATGTTCATTTCCAGCTTAGAACAACCCTGGTTTGCACCATTCGGCAAGTGATCCCAGAATTGAGATCGCGCTGCCCCGCTAGACGCCAATGGAAAGTCTCTGGCGTAAGAATTGTGCGGCTCTCTTGTCCCCAGGAGTTATCTTCAAACGTTCTCCTAATTTAGTAAGTAGTTGTTCATTCAGAGTTCCCAGGTCTCGAAGGCCACTGAGCTGAACTTATGGGCTCTTGTCAGTTTGGCGTATGTAGTCATCTTGTTGTTTTCTGCTAGGGTCGTGTCGTGATCAGCTCCAAATGAACCGAGGGAGAAAATGGTTGAATGATTGAGGGAGAAAGTAAGTCTATAATAATAATAGGAGGAAACCGAAGGATGATGAATATTTTACGTTAAAATGCAAAAGGAAAGTTGGCTGAACGAGAACGTCTCCTCGGCTGAACTTTCGGCGGGTGGCAAATTCGAAGCCTTTCGCAGAGATCGTGTTGGCCAAAACGGTGGCGGTGTACTGCTCCTTGTTAGTTCGAAGTTTACATGCTCTAAGGTAGACACCGGTAATACTTCCTCTGAACTTATTGCGGCTGATTTGATTCTTTCAAACGGCACAGTACGACTTATCTGTACGTACGTTAGCCCTACGGGATTACGAGCGGAGCTATCGACTAAAATGACTACTCTCATTACCGATATCGAAACAATTATATCGGATAAACAAGATTATTAATTTTGTATTTATTTATTAAAACCATCTTTGTCAGGTACATAGTCAATGGTCGAATGGTAAAATGAAAACAATATCACTGCGAGAGGCTCCGTGAAGAGACTACACGTGGGCAAATTGCCCCGTGATACTTTGTGCAGTAGGCCCCGCACCGAGTACATATACATGACGTGGTGAAACCCGTGTACCGCGAAACGAGTCACTATGTGGCGGTTTGTGCGGCCTAGGTCCTTCCAGGTGCTGTCTCGCATGGCACCCGTATCAAACATGTCATATTTGATACGGATAAACATTAGTGTAGTGCTTGCTGGAGGTCTTAATTAATCTGGCATAAACTGGACAGATTGACACTGTTCATCCAGACGAGCGGAGTTACGAGCCCAAGATAGACCACTCTCCATGGAAGAAATGTTTTTTCAGTACTGTTGCGAAGCGGGACTACTGCAATGCGTTGAGCATCCCACAAGAGGAACATCCCAATGTTCTTGACATTGTTCTGGCTAGAGAAGATATTGTTGACAACGTCATCGTTTCGCCGGCACCAGTTGCAACAGATCATCAGATAGTCTCGTTCACGATCTCCAGCCGTCCCAGTGTGACGACGGCTCGGACTCAACTCTGGGACTTTAACAAGGGAGACTATAACGTAGTCTTGTAAGAAACGAGCCGGTTTGTAAGAAACGAGTCGATTTGTAAGAAACGAGCCGGCTAGTAAGAAACGAGCCGGTTTGTAAGAAACGAACCGATATGTAAGAAACCTGCTGGTTTGTAAGAAACCGGCTGGTTTGTAAGAAACCGGCTGGTTTGTAAGAAACACCAAGCCGCCGGTTTGAAAGAAACACCGAGCCGCCGGTTTGTAAGAAACACCGAGCCGCCGGTTTGAAAGAAACACCGAGCCGCCGGTTTGAAAGAAACACCGAGCCGCCGGTTTGAAAGAAACACCGAGCCGCCGGTTTGTAAGAAACACCGAGCCGCCGGTTTGAAAGAAACACCGAGCCGCCGGTTTGTAAAAAACACCGAGCCGCCGGTTTGAAAGAAACACCGAGCCGCCGGTTTGTAAGAAACACCGAGCCGCCGGTTTGAAAGAAACACCGAGCCGCCGGTTTGTAAAAAAACACCGAGCCGCCGGTTTGAAAGAAACACCGAGCCGCCGGTTTGTAAAAAACACCGAGCCGCCGGTTTGAAAGAAACACCGAGCCGCCGGTTTGAAAGAAACACCGAGCCGCCGGTTTGTAAGAAACACCGAGCCGCCGGTTTGAAAGAAATACCGAGGCGCCGGTTTGTAAAAACACCGAGCCGCCGGTTTGAAAGAAACACCGAGCCGCCGGTTTGTAAAAAAAACCGAGCCGCCGGTTTGAAAGAACACCGAGCCGCCGGTTTGTAAAAAACACCGAGCCGCCGGTTTGAAAGAAACACCGAGGCGCCGGTTTGTAAAAACACCGAGCCGCCGGTTTGAAAGAAACACCGAGCCGCCAGTTTGTAAAAAACACCGAGCCGCCGGTTTGAAAGAAACACCGAGGCGCCGGTTTGTAAAAACACCGAGGCGCCGGTTTGAAAGAAACACCGAGGCGCCGGTTTGTAGGAAACACCGAGCCGCCGGTTTGTAGGAAACAACGAGCCGCCGGTTTGAAAGAAACACCGAGCCGCCGGTTTGTAAAAAACACCGAGCCGCCGGTTTGTAAAAAACACCGAGCCGCCGGTTTGTAAAAAACACCGAGGCGACGGTTTGTAGGAAACAACGAGGCGCCGGTTTGTAGGAAACACCGAGCCGCCGGTTTGTAGGAAACACCGAGCCGCCGGTTTGTAAGAAACACCGAGCCGCCGGTTTCTAAGAAAGAACGAGCTGCCGGTTTGTGAAAAATAACGAGCCGCCGGTTTATAAAAAACAACGAGCCGCCGGTTTGTAAGAAACACCGAGCCGCCGGTTTGTAAGAAACACCGAGCCGCCGGTTTGTAAGAAACAACGAGCCGCCGGTTTGTAAAAAACACCGAGGCGCCGGTTTGTAAGAAACAACGAGCCGCCGGTTTGTAAGAAACACCGAGGCGGTGGTTTGTAAGAAATAATAGTAATAATAATAATGTTTCTGATTTACATTATATGTAGTTCTTCTGTGAGCGACGCGACTAGCATTTCCAAAATTAGCCGTGGCCGATAAAATTCAAGAAGGCAAAGTGTTCTATTTCACCGCCGGCGGCTCGCAGCAGCCAAACAGTTCTATGGATACCGGTGCACTGCACGTTGAGAACGTGCAATCTAGAAGAAGCGCACGTTCACCGTCTCCAGCAGCAACGTGCAAATGAGCCGAATGGGACAGTGAACATCGCTGCTCAGCAAAGTGTCGCCCGTCAAACAAAGTATCCGCAACAACAGCTGTGGCTGCCAAGCTGGCGCTGAGAAGAGAGAAAACATTGGATAGCTTAATGGAATTAAATCAGAAACGCGCAGAGACGGGGAAAGATGGGGAAAGTTCTGAAGAACAAATTATGGACAATGACGAGATCCCAGGTGACAACAACGCTGACTGGCAGTACAAACCTACCTGAGCAGATCGCGCCATCAGAGATGCTCGTAAGAAAGTAGCGATAATGATGGGCAGACAGGTAGACCAAGAACACCAAGGTGCAGCCTATAGTCCACGCCAAAGCAGCCTAGAGATAATTTTTGAGTGCCGGAATGATCCCGGTGCTTTGAAAGGGCTGAGCTTTGAAAGATATACACCGAAATAAGGCAATATATCCCTAGCGCGCACGCACGAATCACGTCGCAGGGCAGATTAGCTATCCGTGCAGCCAGTCAAGACCACATAGCATCTGTCAAGGCACTAAAGAATGTTTGCGGAGTAGACATTCAAGAGCTCTCTGATACATCAGCCCTCTGGGGAAGAATTTTCGAGGAGTGAATCCTCAGATTTCTGAAGAAGATCTTCTGGAATGTCTCAAAGAACAAGGCGTTGAAGAAGTTTGCAGAGAGAAGTTTTCCGCGGCTGGCGTAGGGAAGGACAATACCGTAGTAAAAGTAATGAAATGTTCAAGCAGGGTGCGACTGAGGTTCAGCAATACCTTGAGGGCTGAAGTAAACATAGGCGAGGTTTTCAAAGCTACATTATGTCCCGGTTCACCACTACAATGCCTCTCGTGCCAGAAGTTCGGACATAAGGCATCCGCTTGCATAAAGAAATAGGATCCTACATGTAGGAGATGTGTACGTCCCGGCCACCAAATGTGGGAATGTCGAGAAAAAGCTCGGTGTGTCAACTGTGGTGGCGCTTATTCGGCTACCTATGGCCGATGCAAAGTAAAAAGAGTGTATATGGAGGCGGAGAGACAGAAACTTTACACAAAGGTTTCTAACCGTTTTTTGAATCTAACAGTCGATTTTCCCAGCTTCGAGCAAACGTCGAGCACAAGCTCAACCACCACGAGCAGGGATGGGCAGAAATCATACGCCGACGCAGCGAGGCCCACCGGCCCACAACCGGTACTTGACAAGAATGGTAAAACATTGTGCCACCTTCCGCCGCCTATTCCACAGAAAAAAACAGCGGCCAAGCCCTCAAGTGGACATAGAAATGTCACTCGGCAAAATCAACAACAGCCGTTGCCTTCTCAGATTTCAACCATGGTTGACAATACCTTAAAGATATGGAAAATTGTGAAAGGTCTACTAAGTGCCTGGCTAGAAGAAAGTCCTATGGTCGCGAAAGTGCTCGACTTTTTAGAATCCGAGCCTGGAAAGGCACTTTTGATATCAGCCATGGAATGTTAAGAGACATCAACGCCCACTATTTTAATGGAAAACCTGAGCGAAGAAGAGCATCAAAACACTACGAATTTACCATGAGCTCCCAACCTCCAGCCCATATAAACCCCGATCAACCCCAACTACGATCACAACAATCATATACCTGCGAAATGTGCAGGAAGTCCCTGAGATCACTCCGGGGCTTACGTATGCATATGACGCGCCTTCACCCTACATATACCCGGCCTTTATCTAGTCAACCTATAAGAGACTCGCCGTCGCCTGCGTCGCTTTCGGCTCAAGACGGCCCGAACAGGCCACTGGATGCGAACCTCGATTCGATTACGCTAATCCGTTCCCTGGCCCGGGTGCATCGAAACATTAAACTAGTCAAAGTGATACCCAGATGAATCAGAGAAATATGCTGCGCAGCATACGCTGAAACACTTTCCAATTTCAACACAAGGAAAGACAATGCGTCTTGGGAGAAGCTTCTAATAATGCCAATACTCATGCTACGCATCCCAGCACGGAGGCACAATGACCGAACATTATGCCAAATAATCAGAAATAAAGTTACTGAATCGCGATGGAAAACACTTGCAAGTCTCCCAGACGAGTGTAACCGTAATACTATACAGCACGATACACCACTCGATACAGATCACGATAGGGGAAAGATGGCAGAGCGCAATTTGGCGGAAGGCGATGTGCGTTCCGCCGCACAGATCTTGCTTTCGACCGACCCTTTTGCACCATTCAACGATCACACGGAGCTGGAATTAAGAAGAAAGCCCCTTCCATTATCAGATGCAAGCGAACACTTAGGATCCCTCCAACAGGAAGGCACACTATACATCATAAATTGGTTTCTGACGCCGTCCGATCTTTCGCCGTAGCATCTGGATCTGGATTAGATGGGCTGCGCCCCCGACATCTCCGGGACATGCTAGACAACTCAGTACCCTCATCCGGGAGACTTCTAGAAGATGTTTGCTCCCTGGTAGCTTCGGCACTAAATGGCAGCCTACCGATATCTCTCTCTATGCCTGACAATATTTTACGGGGCAAACCTTGCGGCCCTAAATTAGAAGGACGGCTCAATCAGACCCATAGCATGTGGCCTCACGATCCGAAGGCTTGTGGCAAAGGTGGCTATAGCCATCAGTAAAACTTCTATAATGAAAGCTTTAGAACCGAGGCAAGTAGGGGTCTCTATAAGAGGAGGCGCGGAAGCAGCCGTTCACGCTGTACGAGCATATATCGAAACAGACGGTCCTGTACGGGTTCTAGTCAAGCTAGACTTTAGCAACGCTTTTAACACAATACGACGCGACGTAATATTAGAAGAAGTAAGGCTTCACGTACCAGAAGTCCTGCCGCTAGCATGGCAAAGCTACAGGGATCCATCACGTCTATCCTGGTATGACAAAGAACCACTTAAATCAACAAATGGAGTGCAACAAGGAGATCCACTGGGCCCCGCCCTGTTTAGCCTAGGAATCTCCAGTTTAGTGGCACAAATGAGAAGCCCGCTAAACATCTGGTACCTGGATGATAGTACATTAGGAGGGCCGGCAAAAGTGGTGTCCGCTAACTTACTCAAGGTTTTGCAGTTTGCGAGTGAAGGGGGGACAGTTCTCAATCTTTCCAAATGCGAAGTAATAACGGTTGGGGCGGACACTAAAGAACGAGACGAGCCATACAAAACAATTGCTGCCGTTTTACCAGACTGCAGGCGAGTTAACCCGGTCGAGTTAGAGGTTATTGGGGCTCCACTTAGTCCACAAAGTATTTTCAAGATCTTAAGAGATAAACGCCGCGCGTTGCTACTGACGCGACCTCGTCTGTTGGCTATGCACTCACAAGCGGCACTATGCCTTTGGAGGTATAGTTTAGGTTCCCCTAAATTCAACTACACACTACGCACTTCACCGACAAGCCAATGTCCCGACGCCCTGCAATCGTATGACGACTCTACGAGGGACATATTGAGCGAAGTTCTCAACATTGACTTCACGGACAGTACGTGGCGAAGAGCAAGTCTCCCTATAAGAGAAGGTGGACTAGGTATTCGATCAGCAACCGAATTGGCCCCCATATGTTACGCAGCGTCATTAATAGAATTCGGCCAGCTGGCTGAGACGCTAGTTGACCCGAGTGCTCACCACCGACTGTACATAGGTAAGCAGAAGGCAAGGTCACTGGTCAAACTGAGATCCAGTTTCATCCAGGCCCTTGGGAGAAACATACAACGCAGAGAGTGCTCGACAACTACAGATGCAAAGTCATAGATAGTGAGATCATCGAAAGCCTTAAGTCTCCCACAGAGAAAGCGGTCTTCTTGGCCGCACGAGACACCTTCAGCGGCGGATTTCTCAGGGCTCTTCCGTCACCGCAGCTCGGCACCATGCTGTACAACATCTCATTGCGCATGGTGTCGGCTCTAAGAATCGGCGGGCAAATATGCGAACCTCACATTTGTAAAGCCTGTGGAAAACCAATGGAGAAGGATGGCCTCCACCCATTGAGCTGCATCAAGAGCCAAGGTCGGGCCCCTAGGCACACCGAACTAAACGCAATAATTCAAAGGGCTCTCCGGAAAGCGGGAATGCCTAGCATGCTAGAACCCAGACTAGGACTACATGACGATAAAAGGCCTGACGGTGTGACCATTCCGCCGTGGGAAAAAGGCAAATGCCTGGTTTAGGATGCGACAGTATCCTGCACGGCCGCACCGTCTTATTTATGCCACAACGCGACGGAGGCGGGATGGGTTGCCGAACATGCAGAAAAACAAGAGTGGCGTAAATACACAGAGTTAGAGCCTAAATACAATTTCGTGCCGATTTCAATGGAAACATTGGGCCCGGTCAGCAGAAATACAAGGACATTTATAAAAGACTTAGGTGATCGAATACGAGCAAACACCGGGGATATACACGGACGAATTTCTGAGGCAGCTGCTTTTACTGGCAGTTTGCAGAGGAAATGCCGCGTCGATATTAGGTGCGATGGGCTGAGAATAGCTAGATGGTAACCATGAAATAATGAGGATACACATTCACACCTCACAATTGTATTGTTCTAACACATAATAGATAATAATAATAATCATTGTCTGTTTACGATCTCACCGGTGCAGACGTGTTCGTGTGTGGCTCTTGGAAAGTATCCCTAAATTTAGAATTTAGTGTAGAAATCCATAGACATTCGCGAGCTTAGCAACCTTTGAGACCAGAGCAGTCGACTAGCGTGAAACTTTGCCGCTAATTTCGGTGCGCATTATCTATACGTGCAGTGTATACCTGAACAGCCGTTGTCATCATCATCATCATCATCACCTCTTAACTCCTTTATCACTTGCCAGCACTCTGTCGCCATTACGACCCTTTGTTATCATCAGCACTACACAGTCAGCATCATCACCTTCATCGCCATCATCGTCAGTTTTATCTCCATCTTCACCTTTCTCTTTTTCATCTTCATCCTCACCTTCAACATCCTAGTCATCATTATCATCGCTGTGCTTAGCCCTTTTCATTAGTTACTTCATTCAGCATCATCATCATCATTGGAGCAGCTTCACCATCATCATCGAAACACCTTCAGCATCATCTCCATCATCATCATCGGAACACCTTTAGCATTATCTTCTTCATCATTCACCTCAGTTAACGATTACCCACAGTCACCACCAGCAACCTCCATCACTAACTTCATCATTCGCGTCGCCACGGCCTCCAACCCCGTTACGGTAATCAATATTATATTATCGAACGCTATTTGCAGTCCGGCTCGCGTCCGCCTGTAAACAAGCAATACCTTGTTTGTAAACAGGTGCGGCGCAGCAGCTGGTCATGCAACGGACGCCGACGAAACGGCAAGAGAAGGAGCCTCCTGAAGCACGCACGTCGCTGCACGTAGACCGCGCAGTGGCAGCGGATGAACGCATTGTTGGATCAACCAGTGATGCGGGCGGTTCAGCTTGTCATTCAAAAACGAGTTGTGGAAAGCGGGCCGCGTCAAGCCCGGTGGAAGACGCCCGTAGCAAAGGTATGCGTGTATCGCAATCTGAATGCTCCCCAGAAACAAAAGAGCAGAGCAATGGAGCAGCAAACGCTACGGTTGAGGTTTCCGTCGACAAACCGATGCCATCAGTAGACCAGGAAGACACAATTTTAATGGGGAAGAATCAAGTCGCGGTGCAGGGAACGCCCATTGAGGAGGGGGACGACGTTGGATGGAGTACAATGGGAGCTGGCGGTAAAACTATTGTCGCTCCATGTAGTAGTCCCGCAGAAGCGGTTGTGCCAAAGGCCACTGCTAAGGACAGACCGGAAGCTATAATTTTTTCGGCTGAGAAAAATTTATTGGAAATAAACTTTAACGCTGTGTGCGATGCGCTTGCCGGCCACATAAAGGGGAAAGTAGAAGAACCACGGTTTACTCGAAATGGCCAACTCGTTATTGTGGCGGAGGACGAGGAGGACAAGGCTGTGCTGCTAAGTTTGCAGTCCCTCGCTGGAGTGCCGGTCTCATCAAGGTTAAGCGGCTCCCCTTTGTCAGTAAAAGGGAAAATTACTGGAGTTCATCCGTCGCTGAATGACGCGACAATCTCCAGCGCTTTGAGGCCCTACGGCGTGACGGATGCCGTCAGAGTACGGTCTAAGAATATTAGAACGGGCATTGTCATGCCAACTGACAGCGTAATTTTTACCTTTTCGGGCTGCAATTTCCCAGTGGAGGTGCGCCTGGGACTAAAAACCCACGGAGTTCTTTTGTACCGCGACCCGCAACAATGCTACCAGTGCTACAGCTTTGATCATATCAGACCCGATTGCCCATTGCCATCTCCGCGTTGCCGTCGCTGTGGATCCACTAAACATATCCGGAAAGACTGCACGAATCCTGCGCGCTGCTGCCTCTGCAAGGGTAATCTTGAAGCCGGCTACAGTTCTTGTCCACATCGGCTGAATCGCATGGAGCTTCTTAAACGGTCTGCAAAGAGAACTATCCAGCCGCAGTCTGAGGTCGCGCCCGTGAAGTTGTGCGCCCCCGTTGCAGATATTCAACCCGCCGCAACCTTCAGCAAGCGCAGTTTTGCTGCCGTTGTACAAAATGGTTTCAAGGTTAAGACGCATGCGGTCAATGTAGCTTCAGGAACGGTTCTCGGCACCAAGGCTGCGCCTTGCGCTTCGGCTGCTCCCATCGTGGATAAGGTGGATTTGCTAGTTGAGTCAATCGTAAAAAATATTATTCCTCGTCTAGTGGAAACAATCGTGGAAAAAATTGGTGCTGTTGTCGAATCTGTCCTGTCGTCACTCCTCCCGGGTCTAGTCACCACTAGAGCAAACGTTTCGGGGGTTACTCCCCAAGTTGAAAGTTCGCTCGTAGGTATAGACCTTCGCTGCGGGATTGAGGAGGCGATAAGAGCAGCGCTTTCCCCGGTGGCCGTGCAGTCACAGCATGGTACCGAGAAAAAGACACAAAACGACGATGGTTTGCCTAGCAATAGGCAGTCGTCCTCTTCACAGGATCCAAAATGTTAAATAGCCAAGCCGATATCCGCCGTTGGTTCCCTCCGGCACAGGCACAGTCGGCTGCGCCTGCCGCTCACTCCACTTCTAACAACCCGCATCTAGCAAACCAATCCGCTCTGCAGCGTGCGCCTACCGGTTCAGACTTGGCCCGTCTCGTGTTGAAGGTGGCCCAGATAAAGGCGAGTGTCAAGATGTTATCCTGCATCCCACGCAGCTTACGGAATAGTGTTTCTGTTGAGCTGGCGAAAACCATTGACGGTGTCAGTCATTCGGGGACCCGGGAATGTTGGGAAAGGCTACTCACCTTTTCGACGACGGTGTTCAGTATCCCGGCAAAAAAGGAAAAAGGCCGAACACTTACTTCCGTAGTCCGCGAGAACTTGCTTCGCTTTCAGAGGGGTGCGTCTATAACGGATAACCCTCACACGACTAGAAGACATACAAGGACAAACCCCGCTGCAGACTCTGGTCGTTGTAGAGCAATAAGCGCACAGGCAAAGCTCGCTCAAGGCGACGTGTCAGCAGCCGCAAGAACGCTGTTTTCAACTGATACGATCGCCCCTCTTGATTCACAAACTCGCCGTAGTTTGCTGGAGAAACACCCCCAACACCCGTCGAACTCGTCGTTTCCGCCGGCACCGACGCCGACGCCATCAGTATCGGAAATCGTTGTTACGCCGACCGAGATTCGTAACGCCGTCAGGAGATTCCCTAACAGCTCTTCCGGCGGCCCTGACGGCCTACGACCTCGCCATTTGAAAGATCTTATTGGTACCCACGAGGACGACAGCAATCCTCTTCTGCAGGCCCTTGTGCGATTTGTCACCCTAGCGGTTAACGGTCGTTTGCCTGAGTTTATACTTCCGATTTTTTACGGTGCAAATCTCATTGCTTTGCGCAAGAAGGACGGCGGAATTAGGCCGATCGCTGTCGGCTTCACATTACGGCGGCTGGTGGGAAAGATCCTGATCAAGAAATCCTTGCCAAGTATTTTAGAGCTCGTGGCTCCGATGCAGCTTGGCTGCGGAATTAGGGGTGGAGCAGAAGCAGCGGTACACGCTACTAGGGGTTTTCTCGAGACCCGCTGTGGCCAGGAGGGGGTTTTAGTTAAACTTGACTTTCAAAACGCATTTAACTCAATGCGTCGCGACCATCTGCTGAACGCTGTGAAGTCCAAAGTACCGGGGCTTTTTCCAGCCGTTTATCAGATGTACCGATTTCCCACAAATCTCCTCTGGCAGGCAGAAACCATACATTCATGTTGTGGCGTGCAGCAGGGAGACCCTTGCGGTCCAGCACTTTTCTGCATTGGAATCTCCGATCTCCAGGCCAGACTAGTGTCGGAGTTGCGGCCGTGGTATCTCGACGACGCCACCTTAGCCGGCGACAGCTTGACGGTTATTGAGGATATCAAACGAGTCAGAGCATTTGAGGCTGAATCAGGCTTACGCTTAAACGACGATAAGTGTGAGGTATTCTGGCTTTCTCAAGATACGCGCACGAAGTCTTCAACGTTCGTAAGGAAGCAGCTTCCAAACTTCAGAGAGGTAACCGACGACAGTTTATAACTACTGGGTGCGCCACTTACGGAAGCGGCGGTAGAGGGTGCCCTCAGGAAAAAGCTCGCAGACACTAACCGATGGTGCCGCCGACTTAAAGTCTTAGACGCGCACCCAGCATTGTATCTATTAAGACACAGTCTCTCAACGCCTCGCTTAATGTACCAACTTCGATGTTCGCCAGCGTTCAGAAGACGCGACCTACTACATTGCTTTGATGAGATACTCCGGGAGACCTTACAATCCCTGCTAAACGTTGATTTAAAGGATCGGTCTTGACCTCAAGCTGCACTTTCCGTTAGTGCTGGGAGCCTAGGTGTACGCAGATCGGTCGATATTGCCCTATCCTGCTACCTGGGCTCGTTGTCCGAAGTTAAGAAGCTTGTCGTCGCCATCGGGGCCCCTTCGACTGATAGCTGGATTGCCGACTCAACGCAGGCAGCACTTGCTAACTTTCGCGACCAGTGGGATTCAGTGCCGGAGCACATAGCGCAAGGATCTCTGGATCGAATCGTGGTATCTCGGCTCCAACGCGACCTAGAAAATCAGGTTCCCGACAGCTCAGGGAAGGCCCGTCTGAAAGCGTGCTTTAATCAAATCAGTGGCAAGTGGCTTCAAGCCCTCCCCTCGCCGCAGCTGGGAACGATGCTGGACAACAACACACTCCGCATCGTTTCCGGCTTACGGCTTGGGGAGGTCGTTTGCGCACCCCACCCATGCAGTCTATGCAGAGCACCGGTAAGTGCCACGGGTGAACACGCCTTGTCGTGTCGCTATAGCGCTGGGCGCCACTCACGTCATTTCGCCATCAACGACGTTATCTTCCGTGCTCTTCACTCGGCCCACATTCCGGCAGTGAAGGAGCCTGTCGGTCTTAGTCAGAATAGTCAGCTGAGGCCAGACGGAAAAACTCTTACCCCCTGGGCTCGTGGTCGTCTTCTCGTGTGGGATGTTACAGTGTCATGTACGCTGGCCAAAAGCTACGTTCAGAACACGAGCCGGGAGGTGGGCGCATGCGCCCGGCTCGCAGAGAACCGAAAAGTAACGAAATACCAGGAACTAGCATCGCAATTTATAGTTCAGCCGATTGCCATAGAGACCTTTGGACCGATCGGACCGGAGTCTATGAAGTTTATTAAGGAACTGGGCCGGAAAGTCATCGCTGCAACTCAGGACCCCCGAGCTAGCGAATACCTGTTGCAGCGCATATCGATCGAGGTTCAACGCGGCAACGCCGCGGCCGTGGAAGGGTCTCTTCCGTCAGCCGCAGGGCTTCCGGAGATCCCGTAGAAACTGTTTTATTCCCCATAATTGTATGCCTATGACAATAAACAGCGACTACCAAAAGATAATAATAATAATAATAATAATAATAATAATAATAATAATAATAATAATAATAATAATAATAATAATAATAATAATAATAATAATAATAATAATAATAATAATAATAATAATAATAATAATAATAATTAAGTAGAAACAGTTGTATCGAGGTTCATAGCGGCAAAGCAAGTAGCCGGGCGCAGTTGTTTAGAGAAAGGGAGGGGCTGTTGCATGCTACGATATTAGCGCATGGTCTTCTAAACGTAATCTAAGTTAGTACAGCGTAGTCGTCACGGACCTTCACAGCTACCCTGCGCAGATAGCGGTCCAGCGCTATGGCCATCCGGAAGCTTGCTTCCGACGTAACTGGTAACTTTTCTATGGTCGTGCCTTCTCCCGTAGCAAATAACGCTGTTGCAGCGTAACTAAACTGTCCGCACGATCAGGCATTCACGCACGATATGCGATGCGGCGTGGCCGACTACACACCCCTATTGTACATAGATAGATCGACCAACACACACACCGAGAGAAGGAAGACGCCTAGCATTGCTCACGCACGCGAGGCTTCGTCCATCTCCCTTAAATCAGTTCCCTCCCAGCAAAACGACTTATCGACTCACGCAGCATTACCCAGAAAGTACGATGGCCATCCCTACCAGTTCTCTCTTCGCGAGCGTCTCTGTTCAACACATATATATATATATATATATATATATATATGTACGTATGTATGCGGATTTAAAGCTAATCGATGCACGATCTATGTATACGTGTGTATTACCAGTGTTAATTTTTCCTGCTCATTCCTTCTCCCTGTCCGGTGTGTGTTGGCCTCGTACAGCTTCCGAATGCGGTATCCAAATGCGACCACGTTCACACATCATACGTACGCGGCCAGGGATGGTTGTAGTTCGACCCGATAAAAAAAGCCGTCAAATTGGCAACAATTATGACGATGCCGATACTGATGGTGACTGTATGACGGTTCTAACGTTTGATCGAGCTTAAGTGAAAACAGCAGACAACAAGAACGATCCGGGACTACACGACGGAAACAATGACATTGACGACGAAGACGGCGACGATGATTTCTACTAAAAGATGTTCGGCATTTCGGCGATAACAGCAAGCCGCTGATGACGCCAGTGGTACTGATCGCGTCGCGGTCACACTGCACATAAAGGGGGCAGGCTTTTATGTACATACAAATACACACAACCGATGGTGGTGGCCCATGCAGCCGGGTATGCGAGGGTATGTGGACGCGGGTAGTGGTGGTGACGACGGTAGCGACGCTGAATGTCAGCGTGTTTCTGATTCAGATGGCTGCCGAGTTTGCCGAGCGAAATACCGCCTCGGGCAACCAACGAACACAACTTCGCACCCCCAACTTTACGTACAAACTGGTGGTGGTGGTCGATTGCCCAATCTGCTACCGGTCGCGATGCAGAACCAGCTAACGGTCCCCCCCTAGCTGCTGTTGCTGTTGGTGGTCGTATTGTATCGTTGTCTCTGTCGTCGTTGTCATCGTCGGTATCGTCATTCTTGGTCAAAGCCCAAGACCAAACGGACCTCTGGTTCGGTCCGACTATGTGGGAAATCTTATGGGTGCAGCTGCTGCTGCTGCTGCTGCGTCACAGGGTGATGGGCATAGTGAGGATGCACCGGAGACACGGGCTAAAAAGGGTGAGGAAAAGAAGGAAGAAACAGGGGAGAAAGTAGAGTGGACAAAAAGAAGAGACACATAACAGCAAGACGAGACGCATGCGTTTCCCGCTGACTGAACATGGGCGGCCTCGGCAGGGTTGCACGTCGCTGCAGCGCAACCCAGGTAGGCAGAAGCAACAGCAGCAGCAACGGGAGCTAGCAAACAAGGGAGTGACGGCCTTATTTCTAACTTTTTCTCTCTGGCTCTCCGAGAAGACGCTACGCAACATCAGGATCCCCATCATCACCGCTGATCACCTCAACCGCCAGCCCCTTCCCCTGCACACTTTTCTCTGTATTTGGTCAGCCGTCTTGCTGTCGGACACAGCACGTGCTTTAAAGCACGCTACATGCGCTGCAGTCCGTCGTTTGCGCACGTTTCCAAGGGGTCCGATTTGATTGTGCGGATTAAATAAGCGTGCCTGCACGGTCGTTGGCTCAACGCGCTCGTGCGGCCAGCTCATCGTCATGATGGTGATGATCGTGGCGCTAGTGGCCGGGGGTAAGAGGGGTAAGCGGAGTAAGGGGTAGTCGTAGCGCTAGTGGCCAAGGATTGGGGGGTGGTCGTGGTGGTGCGGAAGGCAGAGGCCGCCCCAAACGACCAGACCCCAATGGCCACAGCTGCAGCAGGAGCAAGCGGCTGTGGCTACGACTGTACTGTAAAGGACAACAGAAAGCAGGCAGCCAGCCAGTCGCCCCCCCCCCCCCCCCCAGTGAAGAAGGCGCAGGCGACAGCCGGCCGTGCGGGGGATCGCTCCGTCACCCGGACGTCATCTACACGTCGTTCGGACCGGGCGAATGAACGGACCGTCGAGCGGGCGGGCGGGCCGCAGATAGACAGCGACTTCTCGTCGTCGACGGCTTCCGGAGGCCGGGTGGGGACGACCGTTGTGCAAGCACGAGCCCGAGAGAGGAGAACCAAACTGGATGATCAGGCAGCGACTGCCAACAATTGCCACACGCATTGCCGTAAACCGTAAGCTGGACACACGACGACGACGACGACCACCGAAGAGGAGAGAACATCGAGGAGATGGCAGAGCAGAAGGCCAGCCAAGCGTGTCGTCGACAATGGGCGTGCAGGCGTGCTTATACACATACAACGTATATATATATATATATATATATATATTTATGTATATAAATATATAATTAATATATGTATATATATATATATCTTGCAGAATATAAGCACACACAAACACACATCTATATATATCTATACGGTTGTCTAAATAAGCAGAGGTTCAAACATTCCCTGTAGGGCTACATGGAATGTGAGAGCTAACCGAGAAAAAGAGTAAAGTCTGTGTATGTGTGTGTGTGAGTGTCTTAGTGTGTTAGAGAAAGAAAGAGAGAGAGAGAAAAAGCATTCCTAAAACACTGCGACGCAATCCTCCAATAGGCGATAAACACTGCATCTCACAAACCCCCACGCGTGTTTGTCGGTGGGTGAATCTCGCCTGAAGTGTCTGTCAAGAGAGTGCCTTTTTAAAGTTAGTAGCGCAAATTAAGACAGTGAGAGAGAGAGAACGCGAGAGCGAGAACGAAGCCGAAGAGCCAGAAGGCAAGACGCGGACGGCGGATCTCCGGAGAGGAGATGGATTTCCAGCCGATTTAGCAATGATTTTCACACCCCGTTCTCCGTCTACTTCGACCAGACCGCATCGTTTCCCGGCAGTGAAGTACTCGTCTAAGCTTAAGAGTAAGATAAAAATATATATATAGAGAGAAAATAAGGTGTACCGGAGAAAAGAGCGCAAAAGATAAATAGATGAAGAGAGAGAGGAAATGGGAGAGCAGATTCAGTCGATCTAAGCGTAGCGCGTAAAGCGTTTTTGTAGAAAAGCTCTCCCCAAATACCACAGCTACTTAGCGAACGGGAAGGTTTTATTCTCCTGTTTCGATTCAGAGTATGTAAGTAGTGAGTCTCTTCGAGGAGGTTTTTTCCAAGAAAACCGTAAAGTCAACGCAACGCAGGTTGATTTTACTGCAGAGGACAGCCCTTGCAAATGGCCTACTCCATAAGCTGCAACTGTGCAACATATATGCATATAGTTGACAAGTGATCTTTATGTTGCTATGCAAATCTACACGAACAATACAGGAGCGTAGAGAAAAACACTTTGTTCTACTATATTCTGGGAAAAACGATTCGTAATTTACTTGTTCTTGCGATTAGTTTATACGCACATGAACAATAGATCTATACCATAATGACGCCATTTACCGTTAAGCCTTTGTATTATAATGAATGCATATGACTTTGTATATATATATATATATATATATATATATATATATATATTTCATTTACAGTATAGATTTTATGTGGTAATGCCCATGGCATCTTCTCTATTTAATTTTGACCGTTGGGTACAGATTAGAAGAGTCGCTCTCCTACTTTAGCCAAAGAAGAAAGCTTATATCACGTAATCGCAGCTTCAAATCGCAGGTCTTGCTGGAGGTAAACAGTTTTATTCAGAGGCATAATAAATTGGCTGCTCCCGTGTCCCTTGAAACTTTCACTTTGAAGCATATTAAAAAACCAACTCATCATTTCACCTAGTTAAAGCGTTTTCTTAGACCACTTATAAAGGTTGGTGGCGGCTTTGAGTATGGATAGGTCATCTTCGCTGCATATGCGACACGTCAAACGAGCTCCAGAAGTTGAGCTGGACCATTTAATGCTAATTTCCCTGTCGGGTACGCACGCTACATGGATGAGATAGATACAACTAGCTTAATCTTGTGTAAATTCAGGGCTATCTGAAGACAGTCAAGTACGGAAGGGATTTTAGACAGTACACAGTGAGCCGGCGCTATGTCCGCTCCTTGGAAGTGATCGGTTGATTTCACTAAGATATTTGTGTCGTCTGCAAAATAGACTATTCGAGATTAGTAAGAATCACTTTTATCAGCTTGAGTATTATGCTTAAAAGAAACCAGAGGAAACCTAGTGCAGAGTCTGGTAGAACTTGTGCGACTACACTATTCAGAAAGAAGACCGCTAGTTCGCCCCTGACTGGTTTTGTCTGAAAACTATGTAATACCATATTTAGATGTTTTATTTGAAAAAATCCTGATTTCTATTTGAATTTCTAGTCTTACCCAAATTCCTCTACTGCGGCCAGGTTTGGGCTTCTTATATGGTAAAAGATACAAATGCCATTGAGAGGGTACAGGCCAAACTTAACAGACGGATATAAAAAAATTGTAATATTCCTCGTGAAAGCGTATCTCTTGTGCCAATACGTACGTTACACGATCTAGGTGATCTATCGCTGTATAAAAAAATTTGCTGTCTCGGGACTGACCAGACAATGTTTAAATATATTGTAATGAACTGCAAAGTGGAGTGAATGTTAGATCACTGGAAGTTGCGCGCTCAGTGAAAGTAAACAACACATTCTCGTAAAGAGTTCCATAAAGTCTGCAAAGTCGGCAGACCTAATGTATGTTCTAATTATATTCAGATGTTAAATATTTTGTTAAAAACAATGTATACTTAGGCACATATGACCCTTGAATAGAGGTGCTTTTGACTTGACTTGATTGCGTGCACGGGGCGGCCGTCAGGAGAGCGCGTACACTTGTATACTACCAATACAAAGTCCACATAGTACAAATGGCCAGCAAACAGCTAGGTCCTAGGTCTGTTTTTTTTTTGTTGCCGCTGTTCCTATTTTATCGTGTAGCTTTTAGTGTTGCGCGCAACAGGCGACCATAACAGACGATCACCGCAACAATCCAACGCGAACAATCCAAAAAGTACAGCCCCGGCATATTGCTCGAGTGCAGCACAGAGCAGTGCAGTTAGTTGCTGCTTTTCTCGAGGTCCTTGGCTCTGTTCTCCTCTCTGGTGTTTGTAGACAAACATTTCGATGCAAATACACTCGGCTGTGACAAGAGCACGACCATTGGCGTCGTGTTGGCTGGCCATTGTCAACCGTCGGCTTGGCCACTAGCCAACGTCGAACCGTTCTGCGTCGTCGAATTTAAATATTTATACACCTCCTGCTTTACCTTGTTCATGGCCAAGGTCTTGTTTGCGTCGGTCTGTATGCTGCTCGATGCGGCTCGCGCAACATGGTGGGGCGGTGCACCCTTGTTGTTAAGTCGAATCTTGTCGAGAGGCCACCTGACGGCGCCCCAGAGTCAGCTGTTAACGCTCTCCGAGATCCATGTCGTCAGCGGCGCTCCTGTGTGTACGAATCCGGCAAGCGGATACGTTAGATCGACTACAGAAATGATCCTGTGAAGTACGATCTTGTCGGCGGCCCGTTCCTACAGCCGCGCAGCTGTTTCGATTGAAGCACGTGTACATGTATATATATTTTGCCTGTGTTAGTCTCAGACCCAGTCTTAGATTGGGAAAATAAAATGGCCGACATCGACCCGCTGTTTTATGAGGCGAAAGCAAGAACGTCGGATTTGTGGAGAGCCCGCAGTTATGAGAATTGGCATCTAATCACCAGATTTGCTGTCCACGGCTTCCATCTGACGATCTGTGCGCACGAGAAGTTTCATGAGATCTCGCCGGAGTAGTGTATATGTAAACTTTGTGGCTGCCCGTGTGATCGATATTACCCCTTCAGCGTTGTGAAAGAGCAATTCCGCTGTCTCAACTCTGGAAATGCGATGTCTATGATGTATATTCGTAAACCAATCATTGGTTAATAAAACTACTACATATCTTGCCTGTGTGATATGTCTGTATGTTTGTATACAGCAACTTGTCGATGTTTACGAACGCAACGCTTGTCTCTGCCACCCGAAAAATTTTCTGTTAGTATTGGCGATTAGCGAAAAAAGCGTGGTGGCGGGAACGGCGTCGTCTAGGAGGCTAGTGCGTTGGTCACGGTTGTCAACTACTGAGGTGTCGCGGGCGCAGTCCCTGTTAATGCTCGAATTTTCTTTGAGCGATGCTCATTGAGAATAAATGATAGATCATACCGCTAAAAGTCGGCGGTCATACTGCCACAAGGATTGTAGGGAACTTTCAGATGTCCCATTAAATCCGGCCTCCAGTACACTCAAGGTAGACCTCACGGCGGTTTCAATCCCGTAGGGGATGGAGTAGAGTCTAACCTTTAAAAACGTCTAAAGAAGACTAAATGTATACAGAGAAACAAGGGACCATTAGACAAGGAGAGCAAAAATAACAGAAGTATACTTACAGAGAGCGTTGCTAGTGAGGAGCGGAGGGTGTATTTAATTTTTTGCGTATATTTGGCATCTTATGTTCTAACACGTCTATGTATTTCATATTGCTCTAGTATTTAAAATATTGCTCTAATTAGACCTTTTACATCTACACCCTGGTATAAGGTGCCCACAAAATACCAGTTTTCGCGTATCTTTACGAAGCTGGCCCAGATAAGGCTAGTATGAGCACGGTATGCTTTTGCTGAGGGTAGAAGTAAAGCGATAATGTATAGCAGCTTCTTACTACTAATTACTATGAAGACATGGGTTCAGTTATGTCTAGAACCTCTCTTCTTCTCCCTAACAAACCTCAAAATATAGCAAATAATTTCGGTCGTGCCGAGCGAACTCGCACAAGAGGCAGATTTCGAAAGGTTTTAGCTGGACAGAACTTTGTTCTGCACAAATGAACAGGGCATAAACGCAACCAAGACGGCCCCGACGATACACGGTTGTTCCTGTACGTTATAAGGCTATTCTGTCAAATACTATATAATAATTACCACGCAGATTCAAAAAGGAAGATTATCTGAATCTTTTAAGGGTAACGGAGAGTTGAAGCATGGAGTCGCATAGTGTCGTGTTATTAGATTCACGCGTATTCAGCAAAACCGACCGAAATAAGCTTGAAAAAAGCCACAACTTTAGAATGTATGAAATGTTAAGGTCTTAGCAGATCTGATGTAGTAGCTCTATAGTAAGTATGCCTAAACTAACCTACATGAGTTAAATTACAATGTTTAGATAACACTCTAGAAGAGGAAGAACTTTCGGAATCGCATCAGGCAGCCATATTGGCGTAACCGTTTTAAAAAGTCTAGTCTCTAAATCCATATGCCGTCTACTATGCTGCATCTTGCATATGGTTAGCTGGGGCTTCCAGACCAGGAAGCAAGAGACATTTAGAAACGTATGTCGGCATTGACTGAGTCACTGACGGTACACGCATACACCATTTTCAAGTTGTTAGCTTTTTTATGAAAAAATATTAATTATAATCTGCTAATTTGGTGTGGTACATATGAGATGGGCATGCACAGACTGGCGAAACAAAATAATATAAATCGAAGGCAGTTCTATACTTCACAGTAACTACCTCATGCAGCGCGCAACACAAGATCGACACACAATCCAAAATCGTGTACTTTCACACGTAGGTGGCATATGAGGCACATGAGGTCGGCCTAGTCAAACAGACATATTACGAGTTTATAAGTATTGTTTTTTTTTGTTCTAGGAGGTTTCGGGAATGCTTGATGCACATGCGCCACTAGCAGCCTGCGTGACTCGTGTGAGACTCGCAAACCCACTAAACCCGGATTCTTCCCCCCCCCCCAGGCTCGGTATTACTTTGGCATTACATCGAAGTTATAAGTATTGTCTGGCAGCAGAGTGGTAAAGTGGCCTCCGCAGTTAAGAAAAACTGGCCCTTTTTTTCGGCAGGCTCGCTAGCTATCCCATATGCTAGCTGTGTAGAGGGCTATGTTTCATTTAGACGTTTGCTTTCGCTGCGGCCACGGCGCACACCAAGCGGCCCCGTTTGGCGGCCGAACACATAGCAGAGATCTTTTTGCATGAGCACCTGCACGTTCTGCAAGCTCCCCAACGCCCTTGCGGAGGACGCCAATGTTCTTCGTCTGACACTCGGAAAATCATATTACGAAACACTCGCAGAACATTCCTCCGTCTGTTGGAGAACGACGACCTTTTCCTTTGTGGCACTGAATCATAAGCCAATGAAGCAGTTGACCCCTTTCGTGGTGGGGTTGTGGGGGGGGGGGAGCAACGTTTGATTCGCTGCCGGTCTCCGATGCGATTCTACCTAGACTTTCTTGATGTGGCTCGTCCAGCCCTTGTTGTGTCGTAGGCTGAGCTAGATAACTCCGAGTGTTTATGTGAGAAAATGTGATGTAGGGCGCTTTTTTATTATTAGTAGTTATTCAGCCTGCAAGCCTCTGACTAGGCGAGACAGCCCCAGGTAAGTAAATCATTCTCGGTGTGCTCGCAACCGCCGTCAGCATGATGCACGGCTTATATTGTTCAAAGACCTTAAAAGAGCAAAGAAACAGATTTTGCCAGGTCGCCTTTTCGTTGAGGATCGGCGTAGTCAAATCCCTCCGTAAGCGCCAACTGTCATATTATCTAGAACAACAGACAGCATTTAAACGAAATATTGCTCAAATTATGCTAGGAATGTTTTTTTGCAACCATTGTTATGTAAAGTATCGAAAAAAATCTTAAACGTTTTTTTACACATAGGTTACACTTTTACTGTTATAAGTCGATATCTAATAAAAATGCTACTGATCCAGAAACAATAATTAGTGTAAGGTAGCAAGAGCTAGTTTCTCGGTGTCTCCTGTATGCGATGATATATTTCTGTCTGTTATACCTTCGTCACGATCGTCGATATGCTGGACGGGATGGTGAAACTCGAATTACACGCCTAGTACGTTGGTGCTAGTATCGACACAACATGTGACTTGCAATCACAGTGAACTAATGTTTGGCCAATTGAATTTCACTTAGATCGTCCAATTTATCAGACAACTGTTACAGCACTATCCCGCAACTATAACAAATCCTCGTGGTAAAATCCGAAAACGGTTACCTACATGTCAGCAATGTTCTCACACTGGGAAGCGCGCTGTATGCTGGTGAACCGAGGTCTGCGCTTTTAAATACGCCGGTTTTGGCCAGGGCCACTGCGAGAAGTCCAGAAAGAGCTCCTGCACAATAACTGCGCCAGTACTAGCAGCGGATAGAGCTGGCGTGTGCGCTCTGCCAACTGTAGATTACGATATGCCCCCGAGGAAGCCTAGCCCAATATTGCTGTAACGTCACTAAATATCAGTCGTCCTTTTTGCCGCAGTACCGCAGTCTTCTCAAGCCTATTTCACCTGACGACTTTATTTTGCCAATAAGGCTGCTCGAAATTGTTTTTATCGCTCGGTTATTTTTACCTCGGAGACCAATCATACATCCGTCAAAATTATTTAGAGAGAGAGCTGAATCTAAGTGGGAGTGAAGGAAGGAGTTAGTGAAAAAGACTGATGTTACACACATTGGGTCACGCGTTGTTCTGGTAAAAAAATTACCCCAGTCTAGTTCACAAGTGGTGGACTTGTTTGAGTTCATTTTTCATGAACTTCTTCGGGTTGATGAAAAATCCCATCATCAACACAGCATAACCTTATTTGACGTATCGCTTGGGTTCACTTTGCAAAGTCCCTGCATCGCCGGACCAGGACCCTTACATGCTTGTATGGCAATTTTCATCACAGGTTACCAAACGGTTCAAGAACGAAGCTTGGTAGTGGCGATTGAGAAAAAGAGTGCAGACGCTCATGCGCTCCAAAAGGTTGGCGTCACGTAGTATGTGAGACACCCACGTCAAAACTACAAAAACTATTCTAAGTGTTTTTAGCGCCCTGCCAATTGCTGCTAGGTTAACTTCAACTTCTTCCGCAAGTGGTAACCGTTGGATTTTGTTTTGTACCTTTAAACGCAGTATGTCCTTAACTGTGTGATGTAACTTACGGAATTACTCTGTGGGACGCCACGTATTCCACGACCCTAGACAAGCTAAGGGTCGTTCAGAATGACGCGGTTAGAGCCATAATAGGTCTTCCTCGTCGCGCGAGTGTGACTTCATGGTACACCAGGCTCGGGCTTCTCAAGCTTGATCAGCTGACACGTTTAAAGTTAGCCGTGCTAGCCTATAAGGTGCAAAAAAAAATGGAATACCTTCAGATTGTGTTTTTGACTTCGTTCTTTCCCCAGTACGGTCGCAGCGCTTTAGGAACCAACTCAAAGTGCCAGGGTTCAGACTCACTCTACTTCGGCACTCACTGGCCTACATGCTGCCCACGATCTGGAACGAGCTGTCACTGGCGCTTCGAAATGCAAGCCGGGCCGCTGTTTTTTAAACGACATCTTCTCTTACTGCTGAAGAACGAAGAAACAAGTGACTCCGAGTGAATTGTTTTGGATTTGTTTTACTATATAGGTATTAAACTTGTATGGGGTTGTTTCTAAAGTTATAAACTTGTATTAGGTTGGTTCTAGGGTTTTAGACTTGTGTTGTGTTAATTATGCTCAATTTTTGTTGCGACAACAAGAGGTGTATGCGCGACAAAGTTGCTTTGTCGCGCATACACTCCTGATTTGTGCATACACTCGTAGACTTCTGTTGTGTTACTTATGCTTAATTTTATTACTTTGTCGCGTGCACACTTTTTATCGGTGCTAACACTCATGTATTGTGTATATTTTGAATGAAAGGTGACAGATTGCCAACTTGTTGGGCACGTCAATAAACCTGATTGATTGATTGATTGTCCTCTTCCAGCAAAGAGAGTCGAACGGGCCTTGGTTGACAGTGCAAGTTAAAATCTCCACTATAAAATCTCCGCCGGCTGTAATAAGGGCAGCAATTCGTGGTTAGGATCGGTAACTGTCGACGACTTGACCGAACACATCGACAGCCGCATAGACTTTCCAGCACAAATCGGCCTTACACAAATTACATTATATGACAAGGCATAGAGTAGCAATTGCGATAAAGATTTCTCACCGCGCAGCCAATCTAGAGTTCCAAGCTTTGCGAGCACAGTAGGCGCTGACGTAAATAGGGACACCTGTATTGCAATATTCATTTAGCAAAACGTGTAAATAAACAAACTGTGCTGTCGTTCTAAATGTGAGCATCGTGGCTGTTGCTCAGATAAGTGTTATATGGCAATACAGCACATGATAACATGCGTGTATCGTATACAGAATGTAGGTGGTGCAACGTGATGTAGTACCCGAGAACATGTAACAACATCGAAGCCATTTAAACACATCAAATATTTGGACGGCTTCACTATACGTATTCGGCACCGATTTGTTTTTTGTTGCAAAGCCGTATCAGTGTCTCTGCTTCGAATTATATTCTACCCCGTAGGTGTATGCGCCTTTAATTTAGGGCTTTGATGAATTCGTACATCGAGTGTTTAACGCATGTTTAAGATTACGGTGTTTCTACTAATATAACTGTGGCTATAACACGTGTACGTGCGTATCGCGACTTTTGAATTTTCGCGGGTTACGTATATTCGAATTTCGATTTTTTGTGGCGTTATGTTGGTACTCATGTCTCTCACTTATGCCGACAAGCTCGGCCATTTTGAATGTTCACTTAATTGTTGACAGCTGCTTTGCTTGCACGTGTTTTGGATCGTCTTCGATTTTTACCTATTCAAAAAAATGGATCAAAGAACCTGTATTAAATTTTGTGTGAAAAACGAAATTAAGTGCGCGGATGCATTCCGAATGTTGACTGTGGCATACGGAGAAGCTACCTTGGACCGAAGCAACGTTTATCGGTGGTACAAAATGTTCTCAGAAGGCCGAGAAGATGTGAACGACGAAGAGCGTGCCGGACGCCCGAGCACTTCAACAACAGACGAAAAAATTAATGAAGTGGAGAAAATGGTATTGGCCAATCGTCGAATCACCGTTAGAGAAGTTGCTGAGGACCTAAACATATCGATTGGCTCGTGCCATTCGATTTTTATCAATGCTTTGGGCATGAGACGGGTCGCCGCGAAATTCGTACCAAAATTGCTCAATTGCGACCAAAAACAGCATCGCATGAACATTGCTAATGAGATGTTGGACTCTGTCCGCGACGACCCAAATTTGCTCCAGAGGGTCATAACTGGTGACGAATCGTGGGTTTATGGTTATGACGTGGAAACCAAAGCTCAATCATCTCAATGGAAGCTGCCGCACGAACCAAGACCGAAAAAAGCGCGCCAAGTTTGGTCGAATGTGAAAGTTTTGCTGACAGTTTTCTTCGATTGCAGGGGCGTGGTGCATCATGAGTTCTTGCCACAGGGTAGAACGGTCAATAAGGAATATTACCTGCAAGTTATGCGCAATTTGCGCGAAGCAATCCGCCAGAAACGCCCGGATTTGTGGAAGAACAAAAATTGGCTTTTGCACCACGATAACGCCCCTGCTCACACATCGTTGCTTGTGCGCGAGTTTTTGGCCAAAAACAACACACTAATGATGCCGCAGCCACCGTATTCCCCAGATCTGGCCCCCTGTGACTTTTTCTTGTTCCCTGAACTGAAGAGGCCCATGAAAGGACGACGTTACGCTACGCTTGACGAGATAAAGACGGCATCGAAGGAGCAGCTATACAAGATAATAAAAAATGGTTTTTTGAAGTGCTTCGAAGATTGGAAAAACCGTTGGCACAAGTGTATAATATCTCATGGGGATTACTTTGAAGGGGACAAAATAGATATTCATGAATAAACGAATAATTTTTGAAAAAACACAAAAGTCGCGATACGTTTTGAACACACCTCGTATACGGCACGTCACTATGCATAGGACGTTAGGACTGCAGGAAATATATATTAAAACCTTGTGAATAAAATGAAATACTTTCATTGTTATTTAAAACCTCTTTTGCAACGCAAGATAACATATACATGCAGCCAACGTGTTGGCGTCGTTCACTCGGCAGTCATATGCGTGCAGCAAAAATGAACTAAAACCTCGAATACCCCCTAAGCGTTTGTTATCGACAAAGGTCTGCTTATCGACTGAAAAAAGGCTTTGCTCATCAGAGTGCATTAGACGCTCTCGACTAGTAAGCTAATTGGACAGATATGATGGAAACCAAACCTATCAACGCTGTTGTTTCTTAACGGCTCTGTGACAAAAGAAACGCTTACCTGAATCAGTTGATGGTGCCTTACCTAAGGCGGAAACAACTTGCCCAGCAAAAACAATTTGACAGAAATCATCAGATAATCGCACATAAAGCTATCCATGGCGAATCTCTGATAGCTGTAGCGTTTTAGGGGAGAAAGGAGCTCGAGCCAGTAATCTTCAGATAAATCACATCGTCTGTATCATAGGGCCAATTTAGCGTGTTTACAAGTTAGATGCGGTTTGTTCGACTGGCAGCCCATGAAACGCTTAGTTACGCGAATCGGCGATTGCAGCATCCCATACGCTGTATGCGTTGATCCACGTGGGGCCACGAGGTCTGTGTTCAGCTTTTCGTGCTGCTGAGGTGCATCAATAAAGTGCAAGTCGACCGCGTCAACAGGTACCGTGTACACGACGTACTAGCTTGCGTCTGGACATCGTCGACGACGACGACGACGATAAAGTCGAGTAGAGAAGAAGAGCCGCTGTTGGGTCAAGCTGCAGCCTTTACAGCCCAGGGTAGAGAACCCCACCAAACAGACACAGGATACACGTCACCAGCCGCGCATGTCACCAGTCGACAACCCCTTTCGGGGACGGAGGGAAGGGCGAAGGAGTCGTACTTCACAAGTAAGACGACACGACACCGTACGAATTGGCCCTGCACTACGATACCCCACCCCCATGTCAGGTCCAATCCGCCCACATCGCTGGCCGGTGACTTGCAAGCCGCCGACTTCGGGGGCTTCATATTACAAAACTAACGGGGTAGAAAATACGTAAATAAAGAAGTCTCTCGAAGGTTTGCAGCCATCAACAACCTACTCGTACTACTGCTTCTGATATTAGTACAGTCGCTACTACAATTACTACCGGTGCATTAACAACCCCCAAGAACGAGAGAAAACTATTATCTAAATATGTATATATATATATATATGGGTGGTTCGTGCATTAATATGCGTATCTTGTGCTTATTGTGCATGTCTGCTCAAGCACGTAGAGTATTGTGTCGTACTGCAAGAGGGAGGCCAAATCGGCGGTCGAGATCGCGAATTGACGACGTCCTAAAGAAGATGACGGCCTGGCGTTGCTCCCACCGACTTGGGCTAACATCGAATAGCGAGACAACTGATAAAGCAGCCCAGAAGTAGCGGAACTGCCCAGTTGCTAAAAACCGATTAACCGGTTTGATGCAATTATTGCGTACACCGCCGCAATCTCTATATGCTTCTCTCTCTCCCATTGACTCCCATTGGTTACAAGTATGGGACACGCCTTTCCCTTTGGACAGGAGGGTCGAAATTTATTTCAAACGCACGTTTTACTACCCTCTACCGAAGAAGACTAGCGTCGCTGAGTCTCGCACTGCGTAACAGTAACGGACGGACATGTGTCGAGTTTTTTTTGAGCTGCAAGCGCAGCCGGTTAGATTGCGCCTCTTTGCTAGAGTGTATGGTGAAACACTCATGTATGTATATATATATATATATATATATATACAAATATATACACGAATCGAGACAATGAATAATCGAGCTATGCAACGGATCCAGTCAACCTTAGTGCCAAACGGTCATTGTCGTCTATCTCTTTTATTCTTGACGAACGAGTACATATGCAACCCGCATTGCCTATTGGACACGGGCCTTCATGGGCAAGAATTTAAGAGTTTAACTAGCTTACATTCATTAGTGGCAAGTAGGCAGCATTGGTGATTTAAGAGTTTAACTAGCTTACATCAATTAGTGGCCAGTACGCAGCATTGGTGCGACAAGCCATAATTCCGCCAGCCGCAATCGTCGAATTTCGAAATTGCCCAGATGTTTTTTGGCGCTTAGTATACAAAATGAAGGATTCAGCGTTACTGGCCCCAGTGGACCCGCGCGTGATCGATGTGTTCGATGTGTATAAATAGATGGCGATCAATACATCTTGGCACAGCATCTATATATATATATATATATATAGTTCTATTCCGCATATCGGCATCGCAGATAAGCTTTTAGACTAGCTTTCTATATAAGCCGTATCATAATCAGCTTGACTGGTATCTTCATTATTCGGCATTTATGGGCTTATTACTGTTAAACAGATTGTCGATCTGGCGGACGTCAAGCCAGCCATGGGCAAGAGTACAACTGTACGATCTCTTTGTAGACTTCGCGACACGATAAGCG
This sequence comes from Dermanyssus gallinae, assembly GCA_003439945.1. Lineage (NCBI taxonomy): Eukaryota > Metazoa > Arthropoda > Arachnida > Mesostigmata > Dermanyssidae > Dermanyssus > Dermanyssus gallinae. Next base: position 17,776 of record QVRM01000144.1, on the reverse strand, counting down.
GCAAACGTGTACTATTGAGCAACCCCTGTGCTCCGTTAAGCTATTCAGGTTGCCTAACATGCAATTGTTATTCGAAGACGTTTCCTAAATCTCATCATCACTCGTATCCACTTCTCATGTATGGTACTTTCCCCTCATCCGATAAAGGCATATACCCATCGCCGTGTAACAATAGAACCTTATAAGTAGCGCTTCGGCTGAAAGACGTCGGGAACGAAACCGCACGCTATGAATGCCTGTTAACTCAAACAGACAAAAGTCGCCTCTTTAGGGCCGAATTGAAAATGCAACAGCATACGTGTTGACTGGTTGAACACTGTGGGCATACTCATTCTCTTTACTGCGAAATCTTATCTTCTAGAGCAGCATTATCAAAAATACTGCGAATGCCATCGGCCTAAAAAGTGATTTAATTTATGTTCCTAATCGGTTGAAAATGCGGCTCTACTTAAGTATTGCTTAATGGCCGAATGCTGGTTTGCGACCAGGATGTTACAGTTTATATTCTTTTAATTTCTGCTCCTAATTGAGCCTTTAAGTGTTTTTGTTTAAACAACGTGCACAGATTTCCCAATTAAGGAATTAAGCAAAACCTGCTCCGACAAATAAACATATTCTACATACAGGACAACACGATATACGATAAGTAGTGAAATATTTTAGGCCCCGTGTTGCTCTCCCAACTAGATCGCTGAAAACAAACTGCTCTATTCCGTCTTAGACCGTAGTTGTTGGCAAAACAGCCTGGGTCAAAGAAAATATGTTCGGATTGAGACGGACATTTGCCCCAGTAGTAGGGATTCGCTACTCATCTGAACCGTTGAACTTTACGAGGATAGATAACACCAAAGTGCTACCAAAAGTTCATAAGAGGACTCAATAGTATATCGTTGTCAGCAAACGTTATCTTGAGCCTACAATCTCCTTTTAGTAATGCTGCCCATACTTAGAGAGCGACTATGACCTGCTTGCTCAGACACGTATAGTAAGAGTGCCAGGTAAAGCGGGATTCTTGGAGCATTATTGATGTTTTTCTCAAAACAATCAAAATCTATTAGAATCGGTAATAATATAAGCAATGTACGAGAATCGAAATTCATATACAATTAGAAATGTATGAACATCGAAAATTAAGTCGTTATCATACATAGATGGAGACCTAAGTATATATCGATTACAAATACAACTTCATAAACCTCAAGCCACATACGTGACATTCAACAATATGCTTCGCCAATGCGTCTCTATGCGTGACATAAATATCATCATATTTCAACCATCATATTCGCAAAAAGAGTCATAGTATTATATCTTAGTGGTAATATAAATGAGCATGGGTTCTTAGTATTTTAGCACGAAAGCACCTGCCGGTGCTGGCGTCTCCATTTGTGCCTGGCCTGGGGCGCGCCCCGCCGAAAACAGATTTGCGTGTATTGACGGGTGAATTAGGGCTGCTGAGATCAACTTCAGACTTAAACCCAATCAACCACATGTAAGCCGTCTTTATCGATTGTGTCAAGGCCATTGACAAAACTCCGCGTCACTTACTAGTCGATCCATTTCGACCAGCTGGGGTGGGTGCTCTCCAGTTTCTTTGCTGAAGACCGCTTTGAAGTAAACATAAGGGGCCTTGCAGGACACCTTGCAGCTGAGTCAAAATGTTGGAACCCCTTAGGGAAACCCTCTCAGTTGCTTTTCCTTGGCCTTCTTCTTGCCTGTCGCAGACCTAGCCCGCCATGTGCGGGAGGAGTTTAGAAACGCCGCCGTCGTTATGTACGCAAATGTTATACTAGTGGCGCACCAGATCCGCGGTGCCATTCGTCGAATTGTCCGCGATGTAGAAAGTTACCTTTACCGTAAGGGCTTGCAAAAAATTGCGGGAAACGAAAGCCAATTAGTTTCGCCGTGGAGTTTGATTGGCTGCAGCAAGTGTATTACCCTGCTGTGACAAACCACTGGAGTTTGTCAACTCCTTCCCGTATTTGGGTCTGAGGCTACACTGTACAGGATTTACCTTTACCCAGACATCGGCGACAGGTGTTAAGCAGCTATTGCCTCTTTTCACATAGAGGTTAGAGGCCCTCGACGACTGTCTCCGAGTACGGCAGTGCCTCTTTTTGAGCTTGAGATTGTGCCAATGTTGAGCTACAACCTTGGCAGGGTGTGAGGCCTTTTTTCCGCGACAAATTTTGCCCAGCTAGTGAGATGCTTCACAATATATATGAAGCGTGTTCCTTGCTTGCCGCGGACGGCAAGAAACCTCTTCGTGTATCTGCTAGCGGGTTGCGGACCGGCAATGGAAACAATCAGAGTTAACCTTAGGTCACCTATTACAGCACCACGTTAGCAATTTTTGTTGAAGTGGCAGGGAAAAGTGACAGAGGCTTCGGCAGAGGTGGCGCAGTTATATGTGTATCTTGCCAGGGAGTTTTATGATAAAATGGCATGCACTAGTCTATACGTGTATAAAAGGTACATTGTGCATAGCTATCACCTCTTAGTAGTTCGACCCAAGAATTTTGCTAAGTTAGCGATCAATGTCGTTGTCGGTTCTGCTTGCAGATGTGCGCTAAATACCATGCAACGAGCTGCCAGACGCATCGGCGATCTTTGCACTTTTTCGCCTGGCAGGACGGTCGCTGAAGTGTTCAAACTGTATATAATGACGAAAAGTATTGTAATTATGTATCATCTTAAAATCCAAAGTTGTCGCAAAATAAACAATACGTATGTAATGGGCAGCGCAAGAGAGACAATGACTATTTAGTTCCTACAGTCCCGCTCGATTATGTTGCGAGGAAGCATCTAAGCCGTGCAGTTACCGGCATGGTGGCTCGGTTGATTTAGTTAGCTTTACACGTGATTCGTCATCGTTCTAATTTTGTAATAATCAAGGTTTCGCGCTGTTAACATTAGCTTTTATTTTATGCGGGTGTGGATCTGAAAATATATGGAGGGATTAACATTTACACTGCCCGAGCTTCACATGGTACCGATAAAGATAATGCCAACAATAAATGTTCTTGTACTTGAGACTCGCTATCCCTTTTAGACTGCGTTTGACAGTTGCATTATAAAGTTTCATCCTAGCCCTTTGCGCCTTGTCCTTCCGCGTTTTGGACTCCATGATGGAATCCGGCAGAATTTACAGAAATACCTCCTGTCACTAGTCTGCAGATTTCGTCATTCAGGCAACTACTTCTGTTAACAAACGGGCCCTCAGAGCTGGGGGTGCCGCCGCTCGGGCTCCGCCAAGAGCCAGTGCAGTCCCGTACGTGCGATGTCGTCGGGCCATTCACTGTCACAGACAACACGCGTGTCCGTTTGCACCTTTTCCTTCCTGACGATGTACAACTGAAATCGGTCGTGACTCGTTAACATTTATGTTGTGCAGTGTGACAACTCCCCGTGTCGTGCTTCGAGCCATATAGCAATGTTCTATAGCTACATGAGTGTTCTGATCCATCTCCCTTTAACTCATTCCTCCTACCTTACGGCTAGTATTGCTGCTCTGGCTGTTGCTGGGTCAGGTGTCCTTGTCGAGGTATCTTTTTACCGTTCTCTTGTAATCAGATTGCTCGTTCTTCTTAAGTTGCGGGAAACTCGAGCTGACGCGTTAGCCACGTACATGAGGTGGGCTGTATCCGTGAGGCCCATGTCCACGATGATTCTTTAATTATTGGTCTGCCGCTTGATCTGAGCCCCGTGCAAGTCGTTCGCTTGCTTTCAATGACGTAGACCGCCTCCGGATTCTCTAGCGCTACCTCTAGATGGTGGACAATCATTGATGTCGTGAGACCTATTAAAGCCGAGCTAGGGGTCTCCTCCAGTACCGTTTCGTTTCAGGACGTTATTGCCAAGATCTTCAAGGCCAGTGAATGTCCCTGTCGCGCAAGATTACCTGCCCGGGATATTTTGTCCTTAAAAGCTCAAATGTCGATTCTCGGCTTTGGCGTATGACGCCATCAGTCTGGGAACCAGAGTTCACTCACATCAATCCCATCCAAGTGGGGCCAAATCCAGATCATACTGCAATAACGCTTGCCATTTATCATGGGGTAAAATTAATGAGGTCCAATTGTTTTTTTGGGTTTAGAGGCCGCACCAGAGTGCCACATGAGGTACATGTTACGGCTCCTCGTAAATCACGTGAGGCTTTTGAGTTGCTCAGATACAACCGTTCTGTTCATTCACACCGGTTTGGCACATTAAGTTCTGAACTTGTTTTGTGAAACTTTGCAAAAGTTCACAAATTGTGTTTTCCAAAGGCCGGTTATGTCAAACGCAGATTGCACGAGGAACTTTTGCTGCCCGTTGCTATTAAAGACCAACGCATCTGAGCTCTATCCGTACACTGCCCCAGAGGAACTGGTATAGCATAATGCTATCTACTACCGACGGCAATAATGCATCCGCCAGTCAGAGTCTTCCCGTATGCGCACGAGCAGTGTAGATAAGTTTGTTTCAAAGGCCTGTCCGGCTGGTATCAAGGAGTATCCTCAGGCATTTTGCTTCGAGACCGTCAGAGGGGAGCCTCGAGCTCCATCGGCTCTCATAGATCTCATCATAGCTTCAGTTTACGAAGCCAGGGGGATGCACCGAGCCGGTCTACGCATGGTGCATTAGCGTTTCTAACACCCCCATGAAAAAAAGGCTGGGTTGCGGGGGCCGTTAAGGTTAAAGTTACTGTTCTTTAAAATAAATAAGAAAGGTTGTGTCACATTATTTTGACGATACAATTATCATATCTGTCACCTTATACTATACTTTTGCCTACTACTGGTTTTCATTTTCGTTAATTATGGTGTCTGTATACACAAAAGGCCACCAGCTTTTGCCAGCCTACTGGTGAGCTCTAATCTAAGAGTGTTGATCTTAGTGAAGATTATCAGTAGGCATTCTGCTTCAGGCTCTTATTATCGAACTATTGTGAAATATGATGGTGCTGATGACGATAGCGATACTAACAATATAAAATAATACAATATCCATAACCGTTTTCATTTTTTAATATAAAATATCGTAATAGCTACCACTGTTTCTTGATTACTTTCAAACTTTCCAGCCTATCCTTCTTCGCTTACGCAATATTTGGTGCCAATTCTAACTAACAAGTCTAAGCTCTTCACAACGAATAGCCATATCTGTTATGTTACTTAACATAAAGCTGTCTCTGTCGTTTGCCGTTGCAAGGTCATCATGCGCAAGGCCGATTACTGTTGAGAGTTATAGTCCCCCTAGGATGTCTTGGCACCCGTTATTCGAATACACAAAGTCATGAGACCGCCTTCCAAATGCGCGTCTCGTCCGCCACTTTAGTCCGACACGCAAGCAGTCTGCTGAATCTCCTGCCGCACCTCTTTGAGTGATTTTTGTGTCATCCGTTTCTAGTATGATAGATAACCGTCTTAACCGTCCTCATAGTTATTCTTGTTGCTGCTGTTTTTCTTGTTGTTATTCTTGCTGGTGCTGTTTTTGTTGTTATTGCTGCTGCTTTTTTTGTTGTTGTTGTTGTTGTCGTCGTCGTCGTCGTCGTTGTCGTCGTCGTTGTTGTTGGCGTTGTTGTTGTTGTTGTTGTTGTTGTTATTGTTGCTGTTTTCTGTTGTTGTTGCTGATGTTGTGGTTGTTGTTTTAATTTCTCCTAAAGGATCATATCGGCCGTTTCAGCGGATTAGAGGACCCGTCCTATGACGATGGTTTCGGGTCCGGTGAACCGCCGCCGACGGTAACGCCGACACGCCTTTCGCCTAATTAGACCATATCGCTCTAACGTGATCGCACGCGGAGACGTGCGCTCATACGGGAGACAAACTGGGCCAACAAAGGCCGCTTGGGCGACGAGAAAACCCGCAAACACCGCCAGCAGGCGTCAGAGGATTACGGTGACAATTGACGGTTATGGCCGAGAGACGCACGACGCTGTCGCGATATCGCGGCGAAACCTCCCGACGCCCTATGGTCGTCCCCGGCGCCGACCACCACTGCATAGCAACGCACATCGTAATAGTGCTGGTGGGAACTTCCGCCCCGTCAGCCATAGCCATGTTGCGACTTCAACGACAATAACAGCAACAAAACACGGGTAGGGTCACTGCGACCGATCAAGATTACCTTTGACACGCTTATGAGTGTAACTTAAGCGTGTATGGAATGGCGATATTCCGCTTCGATTTACGCACTCTTGCATTGCTTTGTTCTGAATTCCCTATAAGGAATAAACTTATCATCGTTACGTGCAGTAAAATGTTTTCGCAAGAACATAGTTACAGTTAAATTTCTCAGTTTCCCGCCGTTTTATCGTTGTGTATATGCTTACCGCTTCTCGACGGCCGTAAAATTAAGGAAACGTTAAAAAAAATTACAAACTTCTGCTTTCGAAGTTGTGACTTCGATCCAACTCAGTCGGCGTAATACGAAACCATAAACAACTTAAGTAAAAAAAAACTCCATTTTTTTAAACACTCTTGCAGAATTGCGGGCTGTGAGAAAGGACGGGCGGTCTGATCTGCCCATATTTCGAGAAAACAGGTCCCGGATCGTCCAGATGAACATAAGTACCCTTAGCGAGTTAAGTCGACTTGCTAGCGTGATGCTGTTGTTGCTCATGTTTATTAGATAACATTATTGTTATTATTACTTGTCATACTTCATAGCAGCGCAATGAGTAAGCATCCATAGGCATCGGCTCTGCACGCTGCACAGCCGTGAATGAGCGATCAGAACGCAAATAGAAACACAGCGAGTATCGTGCCACGCACATCGATATACGTAGGCCCGAATGAACGCTGATAATTTAGCCACACGCGTCGAACAACTATTGGTTGTTCACTTTTACGGTAGATTCGCTGCTTGCTGGCAGCCCCCGGCGCAATGTATTATAATTGCAGGCTCTATCTATCTGTGCAGAAGGTTCGTTCATTTTATGATGGATGCGCTTCCGAACAATAGTTTGGAATGCACCGGCGGGCAATGTGTGTTTCGCGAGCACAATCTAAGCACAATCCGCTGATGCGGCGGCAGTGGGGAAACAACGATGACAGTAATGTTGTTTGGAGCTGTTTCGCCCCGTACGAACTCGCCGGGGGGGGGGGTATCGAAAATGTCTCATCCTTTTCCTTTCTGAGCTTCCCCAAGGCGTTGCCATCTCTTTGACGCCAACATACTTGCGCCCCGCGGCACCTTCCACACTTTCCACGTATAGAGAGAGAGACAAGCCCCAATCTATACACCCGCTACCGCCGCCGCCGCTTGCTGGGGCGAGGCAGACCACACGCACACACCTCGGCGCCGTAAGGCGACGCGCGCCTATCAGCGTGCCGAAAACGGGGGGCCAAAGTAAAGGCATCGCCTCGAGACAACTCCCTCCCGGCGACGAACGTCGATGAACATTCTAGAGCTGACGCCGGCCCGATCGCCCGATAAAGCCGCAAAATAGTCGTCACCCGTATACCTAATGACGGGGAGGAGGTGGAACAGCCGCCAAGCCGGTGGTGCTGATAAGAACGCTCGATATTTACGTTCGGGTGTGCCTCTGTGTGTGTGTGCGCTAAGGCAGAAAGGTGATCGACAAAGCTGGATTCGCGCTTTTCTTCTTCTCCTCTTCCTCCTCCAACCGCCGCCTGCTCTCACTGCCACCTGGAGGGCGGCAAGCAACTACTTGTTGGTATTGTTCAAGATACACGAGCAAGCAGCATAACACCATTAGATGGCAACATTGACACATTCCACAGTTTATTTGTATACAGAGGTACCGCAATATTCATATAGCCATATAGAAAAAAATTACACTTATATATATATATATATATATATATATATATATATATATTTCTATGATTGAGTACAAATAGGTTTTTTAAATTGGATTATTATATACTTTTTGACGTTATTTCGAACATATGTATATTTATATACTTGAGGCAGTAGATTCATGAATCCATGTACACTTTTAAATCTCATTTATCGATGCTTCCAGCTCAATCTCGACGGTTTGAAATACAATCGGAAGCATTGCACTTTACTAAGTGTTATTATGCAGGTCGACGTTTAATACCTCAATGCTTCTTACGGTATCGCCGTAAGCTTGAAGCTTGATCTTAATAGCTGGTGAAGTGCGCAGGGTATAGTTAAGTTTTGGCCAGCCCAAGCTGTATCTCCAGATGCACAGAGCTGCTTGCGAATGCATCGCCGTTAAGCGAGAGCGAATTTGCTTCAGTCCAGTGCACTTGTCTTAAAGGATATTTGAAATCGTATTATTATTATTATTATTATTATTATTATTATTATTATTATTATTATTATTATTATTATTATTATTTTTATTACTACTCCGTTTACATGGCTGCCGGCCTTAGCGGCTTAAAGCGCGCTTTTGCCGCAATGAAGTGCCGCAACACCCGTAATTTCCATCATTGCCTACACCACATTGCTGCCGAGAGATTTGCCGCGAAGCAGCGTACGTACCTAGTAAATATATGTGCATATGGCACAGCAATACACTTGTCCGGCGGTAGCTCCCGACAAAAACCTCTCTCTCGCTCTCACAAACACACTCTCTCTTTACTCGTTGGCCTCAGGGCTGCGGCAAGAGAGTATCCCCAAGGAACAATACGGTCAAATTTGTAATGCCATTTTGAGTGCATACATGCGTGTAAGTGTTGTGCAATGTAAGCGTGTTCTTAGAAGCAAGCATATAGCACGCGTTGTACAATTGTCTTATGCAGGTGAATAAATGAATAGGTCTCTGACGACAATAGCATCGTGGGCTGCTGGGAGCCTTCTTCATCCGATGATGACACACCGCAACTGTGCCACCACACCACACTACAACAGTGTCCGTAATCCTAGGACACTCTGGAAGCTTCCCCCTTATGTATGACGAGACAAATCTGTTGCGGCTGTAGTGAGATAGAGACGCGTTCATGAGCTAATAGCGAGAAAGTGCTCTCTTTGCTGTTTAGACAGGTCAGTCAAGTATAACTAGGCCTCACCAGAAGTCTTTCATTTATATAATTTATTTAACTCTAAGCAAGTACTTAAACGCAATAGTAGGCGTTAGGACATTGTACAATCAAGTGATCGGGCAATTCAGTGAGGCTGTCCGACGCGCGGCATGCGTCTAAATGTTGTAATCCAACGTGTTGAGACATTGGACTATCCGTTAGCTTTGTTGGAGTTTGATTATTTGGTTCACTAGTAAAGTGTCCATACTCAAACTTGCTACCTGGTCATGCCCAAAATTAGAACAAGGCACTTCTGAGTGTCTCCAGTTATAGTAGTAGTAGTAGATTTATTAACCAAGTAGTAGTAGTAGTAGTAGATTTATTAACCATAGGCATTACATTTCCAAAATTGAGACAACGGAACTGCTTTTTTGCACGCTGAAGGTGAAATTGATCACACGAGCGGCCACAAGGTTCATATACGCACTCCGGCAAGATCTCATGAAACTTCTCGCGCACACAGATCTTCAGGTGAAAGCCATGGACGCCAAATCTGGTGACTAGATGTTGGTTGTCATAGCTGCATCCCTTCCACTCGTACACTAACATATGCAGACTAGTGTGGTGGACGTTCTGCGCATAGCAGGAAAAGCACGCCGTACAGCTACAAGCGGTCGTAATCGTCAAGACGAATTTTACCACCTCACCGGCTCCGGCAACATGATTGATGTTTCCGCTCAGGGGAGACGGCTATATATTATGTAAAAATATCCACTTGTACATTGGCTGCGTCATCTATTGTCTACCACTCCCGAAAACGCGTGTATATATATATATATATATATATTGTATACTAACCAAACTGGTATATACTTAGGGAAGACGTGTATAAATATAAATATATACACATCTGCACATGGGGAAGACGTGTATATATATAAATATATACACATCTGCACATACTTTCTTTTATCTAGTAAAATGTATACCAAAGCTCGAAACGCTATAAAGAATTATCAGCAGCTAGAGAAAAACTTGCGATTTGGTTGCGATACACATAAAGCGTTGGAGGAGTGTGTAATTTAAATTAGGTAAATCAGTGGCGATCATGCTTAAACGATTTGCAAACCTTCCCGACAGCCGACGGCTGAGAGATTTACAGTGAGGTGGGTTACCAGAACACATATGAGATTCAGAGAAATATTTTCTAAACGTCTCTGATAAATCGCGATAGGCTTCTACTTCCGCCAGAAAGGTGCTCCAAATGCAGGTTTCACCGTAAACTTTGTAAAACTGGCATATTTCGCTACGTGCTTATTAGACATTCGTTTTTTCATATATTGCCGTTGCCATCATTCCTCCTACGATTCCTTACTGCAGAACATTTTAGGGACGTGCGTATGCTGCTGTATATTGACGCAAAACAGTGCACTATTATTTAGTATATATTTCCTGAATAACGGCAACTTTGTATTTGTTGAATAACGGCGGCTGTGTATTGTATCGCATTAACGAAACAAATTGCTGATACTACAGAGTGCAAATGCACGTGTTCGTTGCTCACATACGCTATAAAAATCTAGAAGATTCCACTAGTGTCAGGTGTGACCTTCGTCTGCTCCGAGTCGGGAATCTGCGACACCGTATGCTAAGTGCCCAACTGAATCTGTCACCGGGGCAAAGCCGTGAAGAAGCCGCGTTGCCGTCATTCATTCATTCGTACGCTTATCCATTAAATGTCTGCAGGCTGTCTTTCACTTGTCACAAAGAGCCGATACGACCGACGATAGCCGGAGGGGGGGCTTTAGCGGAATTCTCGCGCTCTTTGAATGCGTGTGGTTCCTATTGTGCCCACGTAGCTGTTGTCACGTAAGGTGTGAAGAAGCACATAAATCTTGTGCGTCCTTTACATCGCAAACACTTACGCTATGCTAGTTCCTTGGGCGGAAGGGAGGAGGAGGGAGGGATGGTAACATTGTTCCTCGTTCCGAGCAACGCTAACAAAGGCAAAAATAATGAAGTTTAGTTTTAATAATAAAGGCGGCGGCGGCGTCTAACCCGCTCGGATAGATTGTTGTTCTTTAACGGCGGTTTATTAGAGTTGGTCAGTCGTTTCAAGTGCGCCAGTTGCTTCAAGTGCATATCGGCCTGATCGCGTCGACTGAACACGACAAGTTTTGACGGACTTGTTGAATCAAAAGAGTATGCCAGCCGCGCCATTCACGGAGATACGGAATCCAAGCATCGCCTTTTACTAAGAGCAGCGGTGCAGTGAGACTTTCTCTCCGAAATCAAATCCCAGGTTTGACATTTAGCAGGGGACAGGCTTCGGCGGTGAAACTTGTCTGAAAAAAATATCTGTTGCGCTTTAAGTGCGTGTACACACACTCCTAATGAACCGAATTCTCTATCGGTTATGCACGGCCAGCCAGGAGCCGCTACATCAACGTTATCTCAGGCACACCGCTGATGACTACCATGCTGCCGGAACGACTTTGCCGTTCTAGGACAGAGGCTTTCAGCAACCCTTGAAACGATTGGATCGGCAAGGTTGAAGGTGCTCACCGCGAGCTCCAGCAAACAGAGCTCCGATACCACAGGGACTAACTTTGGGCAGGGATCGATCGATGCAACGTTAGTCGCTGACGTCTGACGCTCGCTAGATGAGGGATTCAGTCTGATCAAGTGCACAACTCGTACAATTATGCTTCTTTAAGGTGCAATAGTAAATACATGAAAAACGCACCTTTAACGTTTCAGAGGTTTTTTCGGGAGTCAATGTTATATAAACGTTTTGCTGCGCGAGTTTTGAGCCTGTCGGGAAGCGTCAAATCGTCCTCCGCAGAACGGACACGGCCTCTATGGCGTCGACATGGCAGAGTGTGCATTAAAAAACTCTAATACAAGCAGAAGCATATCGAATTTTGCTATGATTTGATTTCAACGCATCCGCTCAGCGTCAGTTGTCGCAGCTTGTTTGCATTTTGTTTAGGCTTCGGCCTATTTATATCCATGTGAAATTGAAGCACACTAGTTAACGCTTTGTGCCTATTCTGAGGGTCAAGGCGTCACTGAAACTTACAATGCAAGTCTTTAGTTTTTCATGGTATTGTTGTTTTCATGTTATTATAATGCAAACTTTAGGTTTTTAATGTTATTTCACCAAATTCACACAAATACCGGTTGGTAGCTATACACGAGCCTACAATTGAAAAGAACCTGCATCGGACATCTGTGCGTGGCATACATGTTTAAATGACACCTAGTACGTACCTTATTTTTTTTAAATAACTCTTACAAAGGGAGCATGAATTGTTAACAAAAATGATCTAATTGTACTAATAATAATAATACGGAGATCTCGAAAAACGCCTCTATTTTAAATCGATAGCTTTCACGAATAGACGATGAACAGAAGACTAGAAGAAACGGAACACTAAGATCTACTAGCAGAACACATCTACTAGTAGAACAGGAGTTTGGTTTCTGCCAAGATGATTGAAAAGCTAACATGTCAAATGGGGCGGAAGTGAGAGGAAGCCAGCGCCAATCCAGAACGACTGTTTTCATCCAACGGTGCCGTTCGACTGAAGCCGTTGCCATAATCACCGCCATAGGATGAGAACATTTCGATTTAGTGTGAAAACGCCAATTTCGTTGAATGAAAAAACTTTTACCAGCAGCGGCAAATGTCTGCAAATGAGTCACAGTGGCCGTGTTTTCTGTCTGCTGTCTGTGCTTCAGACAGCTTCTTAGTGTGTAGAGTGTTCTCGCCTCGTCTCGTCATACTCACTGCAACCATCCGTATCCGTTATATGTTTTCTTTTTCGCCGGGTCCTGTCTGCTACCTGTCTTGCCCAAAGCGTGACATAGTGACGGTGCGATGTGGTAGAAGAAGCTTGGCAGAGTTTAGCGCACCGTAGAATGCGAATTACTTCCTTGTCGGCGGCGACTGGGCGATTTTGACGCTCTCCGTCCGTCAACTTCAGCCAGCCAACGACCTCTGCGTAGATTGCGTCAAAAGCAGTGCATTCATAGCCGCAGCTGCTGCTGTTGCTGCCGCAGTTACTGGTGCTGGACCACGACACGAACAGGTGGCCCTATTTCAGTCGACAGTTTCGCGCTGTCGGGCTTTGTCGGGCACTCACGCAGCGCTATGCCATTCCAGGACTCCCCCCCTGCAACTGCAGCAGCAGCAACCCCAGCGGCGGCAACGAGAGATAGGCGGGGCTACTGGCTGGAGAGACTCGTGGAGTTTGTACGAGCAAGCCAGCCGGCGGTGTCGCGTGAGTCCGACCCACTACGTCGACTCACCGTCAACCGACGGTTTCTGTTCCGGCCGGCAAGCAAGCCGGCAAGTGCAAAGTAACGAGTCTCGGGGGGGGAGATGGCGCACCTGCCAACCAAATAGACGTAGGCCAACCCTCACCCCACTAGTGATGTGCTATTGCCGACTACCGTAAATCTCAAGAAATGGGCGCGGCGCGCGCCTACGCTTAAGAGCTATTTTAAAATCGGTGCTTTTGCAAGGTCTCGACAACGACAACAAGAACAGCGACAACAACAACAGCAACAACAATAGCAACAGCAACAACAACAACAACAACATAACAGCAACAGCAACAGCAATAACAACAACAACAACAACCACAACAACAACAACAACATTGCCAACAACCGCGGCATCTTTGCCCTGCTGATTCTGCTAAGGCTGTTCTTGCTGCTCCTACAACAACAACAACATCATCATCAACAACAACAACAACAACAGCGACAACGACGACAACAACAACAACGACGACAACGACGACCACTACCACCACTGCTACAACTACTGGAACTGCTTTATTGCTGCACATTTTGCCAGGTGGCAAACAAACACCTGCTGGCACAAGAGCACAAGACAGGTGGCACAGCTTCAAGTCGAGTTTGAGCGAGACACGACTTTGCTTCCGCCTAGGAACGCCGGCCCGTTTTCTGCAAACCCTTTGGCTACGGATTCACCCCACGCCATGTTCAGTTGCGTGGCTACTAAAACTACACGACACAACACACTCCCTTCGCCGTCGTATTCTCTTGTCGAAACAAGCTAGACGCGAGAATTTGAATTCGGAAATGCGAATGTCGCCGGCCGCGCGTAGCGGCGACAAATGAAGACAGTTCCATCATGTCTATAGAGTACTACTGCTACCGCCGAGATGACAGCACCGCGTCGCTAACGGCAGTGCTCTGCGACTGGAGAGGCGGCGACTGTAGATCTAGAGAGAGCTCGACTGGCTCGATTCGTCTCAATGTCCTCACATGTCCTCTATCCGGAGTCCTCGTTTCTCCATTGAGTGCGTCGTTCCCGTCGTCCTGTCTGAATGACGTGGTTCGCCGTTGCGCGTTACGCCTGAGCTTGCTCCGTTGCTGTGCTGTATCCACAATGACGTCGCACAGCGTCGAAGCACATCAAGTAGACACAAAGTAGCGTTAGGTAGCAAATAAAATAATAATAACAACAACAACAACAACAACAATAACAACAATAAAAACAACAACAACAACAACAATAATAATAATAATGATCTCAGACGTGGTGTATCCAAGGAAGCACACCTTTACAACAACGTGACAGGTGCCCGACCTGTCCTGGAAACCAACGGATCACCGTGCCTCAGTTAACACATTTAACTGGCTGTAGCCTTCGAGAAACTCGAGGCTTCAACCCTCGTTGGTCATGACAACGTGAGTACCCACAAACCCTTATTTCAGGCAAAGCCTACACATTTACATCAAATACCCTATTTAAAGTTATTTGATGTAAACGTGTTTTTTTCTAATGCAGTGCAAAATGAGGTAGCAATCGCATATATGCAGTATGCGATTGCTACAATAGCACTTGCCTGGAAGAATACGTCAACAGATAAAATGATATTTTAGGATGGTGTACCTGATTTAGGGGCAATTCCCAGAGTGCGACTACACATAAACGTCTGAGGTCATCAGAGATATATGCAAATAAAAGGCGTGCACTTTTCGTACTCAAAAAATCAGGTCGTCGCTACAACCCCCAGTAACTCCCGGTTGTGAGACAAACACATGATCAGTCAATGTGGTCATATTGCACCTTCAAAAAAATATATATGCATCCAATTAGCTCTGCGGAAAAAAGTTAATATATATATATACATATGCATACATAAATGACCTAACATGTGAGCTTTTGATTGACGTCACTTAACGAATCCAATTCACAGCAGCAGGTGTCTCTCTCCCTCTGGCGATACTTTCTCTTTTGCATTCAGAAGCTGTTGTCGTTGTTTATTCAAAAAAAAAGAATGGGAGCTTTAGAGTGGCTCGTTGAAGACACGGCTAAATCGTTCGTCGGGGTTGGTTATCCCGAACGCCTAAGTAGCGGCAGCAGACGCTGAGATTGAGACCGTGAGAGATCTCAGATCTCTGAGATTCCGACCGATGTTCCATCATCATCACCATCATCATCATCTTGTCTTCGTGTGTAGTTGAGTCGCTGTTGGCTGCCGCCAGCTAGAGCGCCCGGCCGCCCGACCTCGCATCGTCGCCGCATGGGACGCCCTACATCCTGCCCCATAGCCCTGCTAATGCACTTCGTGCTGCGTTCGGTGCGTACTTTCGTGTCTGTCGTATCTGTTTGAGTTTCTGGTATTTCAGTCTGCACACCTGACCTACTACTAGCCGACGTACGCCGGCGGCGTGCTCCCTGGTGTATTCAGGTGCGCGTACCTGTATGTATGTATACGATCGCTTAGTTGTAGCTGGGCAGGGTCGTCCGTGTACACAGGGTTTGTGTACGGACCGACGGACCAACATCACACACTTCGTTCGCCGATGGATGACAACGACGCGTTTGCTGCCAACACAACGGAGCAAGCAGCTTTTAGCTGGCCGTAACAGACGCCCAGGAAACTCGGAGCACACCGTGACGCAAACTGCTGTCTGCTGCCGGGTGGTCACGAGACGTACGAGAAAGACGCCAACAACACCAACAACAAACAGCAGCAACAATGACGGCGACAACAATAACAACAACATCAGGAACAACAACAGCATCGACAACAACAACATTATCATCAGAAACAACAATAACATCAGAAACAACAGCAACAACAATAACATCAGAAACAACAAACAACAGCAACAACAACAACAACAAAAATAACAACAACATCAGAAACAACAATAACAACAACAGCAACAGCAACAACATCAGAGGCAACAATAACAACAACAACAACATCAGACACAACAATAACATCAGAAACAACAACATCAGACACAACAATAACATCCGAAACAACAATAACAACAACAGCATCAACACAACAACAACAACAACAACAACAATAAT
The DNA here is from genome assembly GCA_003439945.1 of Dermanyssus gallinae. Lineage (NCBI taxonomy): Eukaryota > Metazoa > Arthropoda > Arachnida > Mesostigmata > Dermanyssidae > Dermanyssus > Dermanyssus gallinae. Next base: position 1,465 of record QVRM01000144.1, on the reverse strand, counting down.
GACGCTGCCATAGCGTCACAAATTCGACGCAACTGTCTACGATAGAAGACTTTCTTGCTGCTTAGTCACCATCCTTTAGCCACCCCCCGAAACGAAAAGCCGCCGCCGCCGCTGCATAGTGCTCCTGCAAACGAAACCTACCAGGACTATACGACGCGCCTATCATAACCTTACCTTACCTTACCTTATCTTACCTTACTTGTACACCCCCCCCCACGCCCCCGATCACCCCCCGCGTTACTGACAGCATGCCCCACGCAACGTCCATGGTGCGCGCTCGCTGTCTGAAGAAGACACACAGAGAGACATACACAGAAAGACATACGGACATACACGGACACGTATGCAGCATAAACACATACGCTTCACGTATGAGAGCATGTGTATGTATTCATGCATATGGCTACACCCATACGCTACGCTACGCAGGCAAACAGGCTGGCAAGCAAGAAAGCACTGCTTCTCCCCTCCCCGCCTCCCACCTCCATTCAATAGACGGACACGTCATTTCAATCAACTAACACTTAGAGCACGCTGAAGGCAGACGACAGCTGTCTAACACGGTGTTTGGACTCCGCAACTGCCATCACCATCACTCACTCCACCACCATAACTTCCATCACAGCCATCACCAGCCCCGCAAAAACCAGCATCACTCTCTCGATGATGGTTGCGGGGTGTGTGATAACCCTCACTGTTGTTGTTGGTGGCTGGTTTGCTGCTGCCCAGCCTGTTGCTGTTGTTGTTGTTGTTGGCTGTTGTTGGTTGCTGTTTGTTGCTGTTGTATTGTTGAGTTTTGTTGTTGATGTTGTTTTTTGTTGTTGTTGTTGTTGTTGTTGTTGTTGTTGTTGTTGTTGTTGTATGTTGTTGTTGTTGTTGTTGTGCTGTTGTTGTTGTTGGTGTTGTTGTTGGTGTTGTTGTCGTTGTTATTGTTGTTGTTGTTCTTGTTGTTGTTGTTCTTGTTGTTGTTGTTGTTGTTGTTGTCGTTGTTGTTGTTGTGTTGGGTGTTGTTGTTTGTTGTTGCTGTGTTGTTGTGTGTTGTTGTTGTTGGTGTTGTTGGTGTTGTGGTTGTTGTTGTTGTTGTGTTGTTGTTGTTGTTGTTGCTGTTGTTGCTGTTGTTACGGTAACCCCACGATAATGCTACAACAGCTGTTACTATTGCTACCAACCTTTTGCCACTACTGACTAGAGATTTCCTTAAGAGCATTCCTTGTGGCAGGAAGCACGGTCTCTGGCTTGTAGCAGCGATAGGTTGTTTATCATCTATTTGAAAGCTATTTATTTCAAAACTTTACCACTACTACCACGTCTACTACACTACTACTACTACTACTAGTGGAGTTTCTATTTTATTTACAGAGTTCTACCGCCTACTCTCCGGTTCCTGCTCATGCCCGCTTGATACGTCAGCCATAGCAGAAGTAATACATTAGTGGCTTTTTGCGTCGGACAACGTTTTTATCCG